>JAEIFU010001692.1:0-60858 GCA_018904235.1 Lordiphosa stackelbergi | reverse complement strand
CGACAAACTTATCGGTTATCGCCCCAGCCAAATCGCAATTTTTTGTTGTCAAAAGGTATTTTGCTGCTTATGCAATTTTGGGAGGGTTAGGAAAAAAATTGTTTAAGACAAGAAACTAATTCAAATTGTATAAGAGAGTCCACAAAAACAATCTAAAATAGTCACAAAAATTGGTTCATAGAAAGGCAGATCTCATCTCTAGCGACATTTCCCATTTACTTTTCAATTCACGGACTCATACGTCGCCGGTTTTATATTGGCCAAATTTTGCGATTTGCGAATTTCGGAGCAACTACTTTTGCGATTTAGCGACAAAATCGTAAAATTTTTGCGAAAGCGAAAATGGGAGCATGGCTGAATATAAAGATTACCAAAACAAGAACAAATTACATGTAACAATATTTGACAGTTAAATTTACTGTAAGAATTGGTAGATTCATCCACCGAAAATGTTTTCTGTGTAGGCAGCTGTCTCACACAAAAAACTGTCTGCCACAAACCTGAAACTAACAATTGCAAAAACATGCCTTATACCGATACTGTTCTATGGAGTTACAATTTTTGGGAGCTGGGATGCAAGCAGATTGCACAATTTGCTAGTTGCATTTAATTCAGTTGCCATACCGCAGACCCACTGACCATATAACACAGTTTTCCAATAGCATTTTTAGACTTAATTTAAAATGTTTAATGTCCGAAACCCATTTTGTTGGCGCTGGAACGAACTCCCACATAAACCATAATCAATGCTAGAATTAAGATAGGATACATGTAATTTAAAAAATTTAGCAGTCGTGACTAGCGCAAACATCAGTACAATCTATTTGTTGTTAGAATAATTATAATTATTCAATAATAAATTCAAATTCAAATTTGTCTGTTTAGAGTTTAAGGCGATGTATTATTTTAGAAACTGCTTTACTTAATTCTTGGTTTCTCATTTTGTATGCAAGTGTTGTATAAAAAGTTTAAATTTTATGCATATTTGATATTCAAAGTCAACAAACAAATTCACATTCCTTGAAAAAGAAACAATTTTCAATTTTATTCAAGAGTTCACTTTTTAGCCTCATTCATTTTGTAGGCATTTAGGGCTTAGTTGTGGCTTACAATTTGCCAAAATCAAAATCCATTAAGCATGTTAATTATCCGTTGTCGTCTCATTGAGGTCTTTGTGCGTTCAGAACTTAAAGTCTGTGTGGAAAATCTATGAGTGAAAATGTAACAAATTACTTGCAAATAATTCAACTAATCTGATACTGCGCCCATTTGAAAAGCCCTGGGACCACACCCGAGTTACTTCAGTCTATATATATGAGCAGACATTTATTATGGCATCGTTTTTTGTTCAGCCAAAATCTTGAAGTTGCCACGCGCCGTCTACTTAAATCTTTGCCAGGCAGTGAAAGCGAAACAAGTAGGCTTAGGCAGGCCGACGCACGCCCTGCCCCACTCCCCTAACGGCAACAAACAATAAATTAAGCTCAGCCACAGAATTCGCCGGAAGTTGCGTGAAATGAATGTGTGTCGGCAATTGTGTTAATTGCGCAAAATAAATTGTTAAAATAATAATACACAAGCGAGAAAGCGAGCAGAGGCTGACATCTAAATAGACGTAGGTACTACATATATGAGAGATCCAAATAATTAAGTGCCCCTTGTCTATAGGTGCAGGCTTGTGCTTTATTGTTGGCCAGTTCCAGTCCCAGACCCACAAGTCATCATCATCATAATAATATAGCGAAATCCTCTCTTCTGGCTCTGCACATTGGTGCGTATGTTTCTAATGGTCATCCCACCGCACTCGTTTGGGTGTTGGTGGTCAATGTGGGCGAAAATTGTGTCACGTGGCGCGTGAAAATTGAAGCCATGTCATTGCCTGTCCATTGAATTAGTGACGTTGGTTTTTGGCCCCATGGCAAATTATAATGAAATTTAACAGGGAGAGAGAGAGAAGAGATGAACAGTGATTGGTAGGTTTGAGCCAGAGAGTTGTGCAATTTTTGTTAAGTGGTTTTAATGGTACTTATGCTAAATGTACCTTAGAAAGAGGGGCCCAGCCAAGTCGGGGATCATCCCACACGAAACCAAATTTTCTGTCTTACTTAAGGTGTGCCACTTTCATGGAAAAGTTTGTAATTGTTTTTATGTTTGTGGGTTTTTAAAAGCAACCTCAACAAAAATCCGATATTTTTAGCCGTTTTAACCGAATCAAACCGTAACCGAAGTGGATTATTTTGGTTAACCGTAACTAAAGTAAAATAACCGTTTCCATTTCGGGTTTTTCAATATTATGAACTCTTGGCGGCGCCAGAATTATCACTGAACGTTGTTCAGAATCTGGCAACAGCCAAAGATATAAAAGCAGTTTCAACTCACAACATAAATTGGATACACCTTCAGAACCATTGCATACTTTCATGCTGAAATTTCATATCAGAAAAGTCAGGGCTTATAATTCCACACTTGTGCAATCCTCAATTCTTTATTCGCCAAAAGTTGGCCAATAAATAGCAAAATATGCAAATGCTTGAATTGTGAAAATGGCAAAAATTCTGCTGATGAGGAATTGGGGAGAATTCCGAAACTGTCTGTCCAGACACTCCATTGCTATTCCAATACATGTTGTGAGCTTTGTCAGATGAATTGTGTTGATTGTATTAAATTATAATTAATCACTGACCTTGGAGCCAGCGCTGTAAAAATAAGTATTATGTTTGACTATTATGAACTGGACTATTAGTATTTTTTCTCGTCGCTAAGGAAAGAGTCTATCAATAAAAAATTACATCTACATACGTTCTAGATGTCGGCAACAGCAGCAGAGACGTCTCAAAGGCAGAATTTCAGTCAATGAGCTTAGCAAATTAAACGAGTTCTCATTTTTCTGCCTAGGCTTGCTGACGTATCGATTGCACTTCATTAAAGCCTCTTTTTCTTCAGAATTTAATAAATGTTAAAATACAAATTGGTCCAGAATGCCGCGAAGAAATACATACATACATACGTTTTAAACAGTCCAACCAATATATATGAATAAAATATATTTATTCAATACATAGCTGCGTGTTTTTGATGTGAAACATCTTTAATTTCGGTGCGGAAGATTTTAGTAGGAGTAAAATTTGATTTCAGCGTCACGTGACGCTGCAGCGTTAAGCTGCCGTCATGCTTATTCTTTGTTGTTGTTTTAGCGGAGTGTGGTAGGTGGAAAGATAGGTGAAAGAAGGGTGAAGGAAAGGGGGGGGGGGGGGGGGGGAGGGGGAGAGAAAGGAGGGAAAGGGGGGAGAAAAGTGACTGAACAGTGACTTGAAAGTGACTTGACAGTTACTAAATAGTGACTCAACAGTGACAAAACACTGGCTTGACGTGTCTTGACAGTGACTTAACACGGACTTGAATGTGACTAAACAGTGTCTATACAGTGACTTATTAGTCACTTGACAGTGATTTGACAGTGACTAATCAATGACTTGAAAGCGACTTAACAGTGACTTGACAGTGACTAAACAGTGACTTGACAGTGTCTAAACAGTGACTAATCAATGACTTGAAAGGGAATAAACAATGACTACAGTGACTAAAGAGTGAATTGATTAACAGTGATTAACAGTGACTAATCAATGACTTGAAAGTGAATAAACAATGACTCAACGGTGACTTTACAATGACTAAGGAGTGTCATGACAGGGATTAAACAGTAACTTGACAGTGACTAAACAGTGAATTGACTGTGAGTTAACGGTGACTTGACAGTTTTTTGGAAGAAAAGAAGGAAGAACGCAGAAGCCAGTGATCTTGTTGTTGGTATTTTTACTGTTTTCTTCTTTTAAAAGATTGTCATTTCTGATTTATAACCATTGAGAGAGCTTGTGACTTTCAAATTAAGCCCTTAAATTTAGCATCATGTTTCATATCAAAGCCTCGTGAGTGCTAACGACATTCACATCTATTTTTTCAAACGATGTCATTTGTCGGCAGCAACAAAATCGTCAATCACTAACAAGAGTGATATTGCTTCTGTTTAACCACAAGCTAAACAATTCTTAATGTTAAGCAAATGAGTTCTTATACCGATATACTCAAATAATGTGAATAAAATTCCTACAAAAACCCAGAACTGTATGAATTATCAAAAGTAGTCTTAGTATTTCTTTGTACACAAGTATGTAATACATAAAATACTTAAGAATATTTTCTGGTGCTAAATTTAAAATGAATCCAGTAAGAAAAAATCTGACACTAAAACATTAAACACAATTATTGTACAAAGATTTGATCTTAGATCTTCATACGTAATTTTCTTTTGAATTAAAATGTATATTTAGCCGGTTTGAAACCGGTAGCCGAAACGAATATTTTATTACAGAATCAAAACAGGTAACCGTAGTCGAAGCCTTAACCAAAATAATTTGATTTTAATGAACGTAACCGTAACCGAAACCGATATTTGTTACCGTTTTATATTCCTATTTCTAATTATTAAACTTTTGCATTATCCAAATCAAGGAGTCAACATTATTCCTCTCCAACACCAAACAAATTAAATTAATGCTTTTTTAGAATGTGGGCGGTACAGCCACACCCAGCAAATGTCACATGCAAATTAACAAAAATAACCAGTGCCACTGCTGGATTAGTATATGTTGTGTGGAAGCCTAGCCTGTGGCCAGCACCATTCTATCATCATGCCATTTACCCCTCTCTCCACCCCTCGCCTGGTGTTAGATTCGTGGTTTCAGCGTTTGTGTTTGATTTTTAGAATATTTTATGGTTTCTGCATTTGAATATTAAATTTGAAATTTTAGCTAAATGAAATCGCGCTGGTCAGCGCTGTTACTGTAAATATAAGCTTTAGCAGCTTTGTAGATAGCACACGGCAGTTGGGTATTTATTTAATTTATATTTAAATTAATTTTAGGTGATTAAATAATTTGTTGAAAACGTAGAGGAATATGGAAAACGTGTTTCAATTGTCAAGTGGATTTTATGTTAGCTTGGGCTTCGTGGCAGAGAGAGTTTATTTTCCGATTTAGGACCAGCTACTTATCAAATTATTTGAACGAAATGTAATCATTGTGTTAGATGTTAGTGTAGGTAAATGTGAATAAACTTTACACATGTTTTAAAGCTGAAATCTAATCGGTAATCGAGTGTCTCTGACAAACGCGACTTTTAGTTCGTCGTCGATAAATGGAACTATCTATTCCTTCTAAGGAATAAAAGGAAAAACCAATAAAATACAATATTTTGAATACACACATATTATAGGAAATTTTTCAAAAAAGCAGACTTTAAGTTTGAAAGATATAACCCTTTCAAGTTGACCAATTTTCAGTATTCAAATAAACACACAATTTCTAGGCAATTTGGTCCAGTTGCTGGTAGAATATCAAGAAAACTAGGTAACGAATCTTAATTTTTTTGTTTATTCCTATACCTAACTCAACAAAGTCCAGCTACTTCTGCCACATCTAGAGGTAAAAAAAAAATATTCCGGAAATTGTATGGCGTGTATCCCTTGTAAATTCAAGACATATATCCCTGGAAAACCATTATTACGTTATTGTTTTTTAAGAAATATACAGGCATGTTCTCAATTGCAATACTTTTTGAAATGTAAATCAAACGCAATTCCGCTTCGGTTTTGTTTTTGTGTTCTCAATTGCAAACGAAATTGTTTTTTTTTTTTTTTTACTTTTCGCAATCCACTGGACCAAGCGAGAATGGCACTAGATACACAAAAGAGAAACCAGAAACAGAAATGAGAGAGGCTGATTTTTAGGTATCACTTTTCGGTTTGGCTGGGCAATGCCAAATTCTGGACACATTAAACAAAACAAATCTTTATAAATCAATTAAAGGCTAGAATAGTAATTAATTTTCACAAGGAATTTCAAAATTGATCACAGAATTAAGAAAAATTTTCTTTATGTACATTAGGCCGGACATTTTATGTATGTAAAAATGTAACGCCATACTGATACCTTCTTAAACGATGCGTTTTCGTCTAAAAAGGCATAACAAAAAAAATTTTTGAGAAAAAGTTAGTTTTAGGGTCTGCGACTTGGATTCAAAGTTTATCACTCATACGTACTGTTGCCCTTGCCTACATGTTTAATTTTTAAGTAGTTGGCGTAGACTTGGTTTGAAGTCATAACATTTGACAAAAAGGTACCATGACCATTGAAAAATTTGTTTTTTTCTATATGCAAATAATATTTACTAAAAATATATTTTTATGTAAAAATCGTATATTACGGCAAAATTTCTACTGTTCTGCGCTGTTCACTTCTAGATGAAAGCAAGTTTCAGGAGTACACTAAGTGGCTATCAGGATATCTTTGAAGTGAGGTCCCACACGAACTGAACTAAAGTGCTGCGCATTACGGTTGCAGTCGTTCTTCCGAATAGTCTATTTTTACTGTGCTGCTTATACAAAGACTATCGTCCACTTGATAATTTCCATTCTTTCAGGATCTAAAAATAATGAGGATTACTATACTTATATATGAAAAAATACAGGGAAGTTTTGTTTATAAATCAAAAAATCTATATTTATTTTTCTAAATTCATTTCATTCCCGAAAGTACTCTGCGACTGCATAGTAAGTTTTACAATTTTAGAACATGCCGACTTCTTCCGGTATAGGCTTCAATTCCTTCTTCGTTTCGGGCTCTATCTCTTTTATCGATTCAAAACGGTCTCCACAGAGCGGTGTCTTGAGTTTAGCGTATCGACCATGGTAGCCCAAATGGTCACTTAAAATAGTTTCCACTGTTATGTCGGCAGTATCTGACTAGAAGGTCCATGCTTTCGTGCGGAGTCCCATGCTGACTCCAACTTGCGAGCCACATTAGTCGCACTTTCCGAAATGGACAGGCTTACAAACTTAGTCCCATATAAGAGCGTGGATAAAACGCATCTCTCTTTGTTGGAAATGGGCTCGCTTCGTCAATATTTGGTCTTAGTCTACCGGCCAAAATTACATTCGATTCCTGCTCCATATTTATTTGTTGCTCGATTAAATTCAAATTTGACAACTTTTAAAATGATACGGAGAATTCGTCGACAAAATTTCGATTCAGTGAACGTGTCGTATACGTAATATTTGTGAAAACTTTGAACGCTTTTCTCAGAGGTTAAAACATGATCTAAATTTTTTTAATTTTTTAATTTATTATGTACACCCTAAAAGTAATCGTTTAAGATGGTATCAGTTAACTTTTTTATCGGCGTCCACCCTAATGTACATCTACACAGAAAAAAAGATCACGATATTTAGTATCATACTGGTATTTTCAGTATCAAATTGGTTTTCATCTGAAAAAAATATCAAGGTGATATTATAGCGTCCATATGTTTAGGTAGAAATCGTTACACAATTGATATGAAAAATTGATATTTTTTCGATATTATTAAAGATAGGGCTGATATATTTATAGCCTGTTCCAAAGAAAAAGAAAAAAATAATTTTATAAAATATAAAAAAAAAAAAAAAGAAACAACATCAAAAAAAAAAATTTTTTATTTTTAACAACAACAAAAGCGAAGTTGAATTTTGAAAATGTCGTCTGTCGTCTGTCTGTCTGTATGAACGCGTCGATCTAAAAAAAAAAAACAGATACACATTTTTTTGGTTTTTTTTGGGGTTAAACTGAACCCACATCGAGTTGGTTTCAGATTTGGAAAATTCCACCTCCTCCATCTTTTAGCAGCGAAAAACTCGCCGCCTCTCTGTATAAACGCGTTGATCTCAGAGACTATAAGAGGTAGAGCCAAAAATATTTTGCATGTATGTAGATGTATACTGTACCCAGATCAAGTTTGCTCCAGATTTGGCAAATTCCTCCTCCTCCTTCTTTCTGACCGCGAAAAAACTGTCAAAGCTACAATTTTTAAGCTTGAACCTAGTGACTTAATATATATTCAGTAAGGCCCAATATCTGTCTATTCTGTATACCACTATAAGATCCGAGCAAAAACACCGAAGATATGCTAGTGCGCCTCCCCATGTATTCAAATAAATTTTTAAAATAAAAGGAGTTCAAAGCTATAGGAACCACATTACTTGGAACAGGGTATTTTGCTGTCGGGGCACTCGACCGCAACACTCTTACTTGTTTTTTCTGTGTAGCAACTAATTTGGCAATTACTTTTCATTCCACGGACTAACAAGAATTACTTTTCAAAACGGAAAACTTTTTCGTTTTGGTCTGGCGAGAATATGAATCAATTCCACTTTCGAAAGGTTGCCGTGGAAGTGAAATTAAGAACATGCCTGATAATATCTCTTTTCAGTTGAATAATGTTTTGACTGATCTGGATATTTCTTAAGTTTGATCTAATAGTTTGAAAATTGCCTTTTCACTCTATTGCTTATCTGAGAGACTCTGCCAAAGCCTGCTCCCAATACTCAGGTTCTGTTTAGGTTAAATTAGCAGCACCGAAACGTGATTTGCGGTTGTGTAAAAATTTTTGTTAAATTTATAAACAATTTAAAAAATAGTCAATGAAATGGAAAAATTATGGTTTTTGAAAACGGGATTTCTCCGGTTTTGTTATCAAATATACATCCATCATAGGCATGATTTTTGAAAATTACTTATTTATTTAAAATTTAAAATATATCAAATAATGATTTGAGTAGATACCGTAAAATATACTTTTTCATCAATATCAACCCGAGACCTGTCCGAAAAACAAAACTTGGGGAAATCCCGTTTTAAAAAACCCTTTTTTTACATTTTTTCGTTTTTGACGATTTTTTAAATTGTTTATTATTTTAACAACAATTTTGTTGCAAAACCGCAAATTACATTTCGGTGGGAGTGTCGAGAACAAATATCTCAAGAATCCTTCGGATTTCGAATAACGCATTTGTAAATCATAATCATTCCTGTTCCCGTTTTCGATTCCGATCAAATCATGCGGAATCCGAATTTACCTTCACTCGACCCTCTTGATCACAAAAAGATTCGTAGAGTTCTTTGATCGTCTCTTAGTAATCACAGCTCTTATCAATTTCTGATCATTCCTGTATAGTATTCGAGTCGAGAAACCACCACGCATCTTGGGATGAAATAGTGAAGAGGAAAGGTAAGGAGAGAATTTATATTGTTGTGCAGTAATCACTGACAGGTTGTTATCGACTCATCGAACGAGATAGCGCACCACATAAGAAAATAATTGTTCTTGAATTAGTGCCAGTTTCTTGACTACAAGTGCACTCGCTAAAAAAAACGTATGCTGGTGTTACTGGCAGTCAAAATTTGAAGCCGTTCTCGTATTCGTATTTTTGTGCCTGAGTGTCTTGTGTGCTCGTCTGCCAAAGCGTTTGATTCTGCTTTACCCTACGCCGCATGTAGATTTCGTCTGCGAGTGGCATTCCTATAATAACTTTTATTGTTTTAAAAACGTTATTAATGGCTTTTATTGCTCTCGCTTTTTGCTTTCGGAGAAGCAACGGTAAACGCCGTTAAATTGTGAGAAAGCTACAAATACAATGAGAGTTGCTTAACCATTTTTGGTGGTTCTATCAACAAACGTTCTCTGCACACACGAGTATAAGAAATGAGCCACAAAGACTTTACTGTAGACTCTATTGCTTGCAAATCTATTATCAATTTAATCAAATGATCAAAATAACGGAAGTCGGTTTTTCATATATGTAAAAACACTTTCTAACAGCTTATGAGCATCAAAGCAACACCAAGGTGTTTCTAATTATATAAAGTACTGTGCTAAAAGAAATTTTCTATAGCTCTAAGCACGCAGTCTTAATCAAAAATTCATTTTCAAAAAATAAAATGAGAATTATAGTCCAAACACCCAAGGGCCGCAAATTACGAAAAAGCGTTCTCGTAACGTGACATTTTACAAGCTTAACCCGCGTCACCCATTAGTTGTACAAATGTTTTCTGGGCCTACAAATTTGAAATGACAGGCATTAAAAAAAAACTTTGCCCCGACTAATTTATGGCTTCAACCCAAAGTTGTGGTAATAATTGAGCGTAAATTGCTGCGCATAATAAAGTTGTGTTTGTGCATAAAATGTAAAATATATCTAATTTTTACACTCATAGGGAAAAATCCCAGTCACGGCGACACAAAACCAAAGTCAAGGCGCCATTAATCAAGAAAAGTTGCGCCCAGGTAGAAAGAAGTCAAAACGAATTTCCACGTAGGCAAAGCACGAGGCACAAATGAGGAACATGAATCAAAATATTAAAAAAGAGAAAAAGTTCTCAAACATTTTTCACCACTAAACGAATCTGACTCATGACGACGCTGAGTCGAGCCGTGGGCGGCCCGGCGCTGGTTGGCGGAAGTGATAACAAAAGCCGCTGACACTTGACAAAGTTGCACGAATGCCGAAAAAGAAGTCGCGGGCAGCGCCACCTGTCTCACCGGCTGCTGATGGTGACAGGGCCAGATAAGCGGCGTCAACGACAGCCGTGGCCAAACATTCATCTTAATGTGACTTAATTTGCAGTTCTCATCCCGAAATGGCCAGCAGATGTGGCGGTCTGGGCGAGGTCTGCAATATTTAATTAATTTTGGTTTTTCTTTTCTTCGGCCATTTTACAGTTGAGTTTTTTCTTTTCAATAATTTCTTCATTTCAATTCGCAGGGGCAATGTGCGCGCCTTATGGATGGGCGTTTTGTGGGCGTTAACATCTGGCACTGGCGTGGCCGTGGCCTTGCTTCAGGGATCGGCGGGTCCATTGATTGGTGTTGCCATATCCGCCTCGTTGTTGCCGCCTGTCGTCAATTGTGTGAGTATGTGAAGAACATGAACATGTCAAAAGTCCCATTTAATTGGTAATCCGATCGCATTGACTACCCACATTTGTATGTTTCGAATGGGATACGCATTGCGAGTGGGTTACCTATTTTCTTGGGTCTCCAAGAGGAGCAATAAATTCTTATTTCTGCAGAAATGACAAAACAATAGCATACTTATGTGGGCCAACAAATCAGCCGATGCACACAAAAACTCCTCCATATTCAGGTCACAAAGCAAACATTTACTTACCACGCCCATCTTGCAACTGGCCACGCTGCGTATGAATTATATGCGCAGCAAATAAATAAAATTACTCATACGCACCGTTGAGTCTGGTTAGAAGGCAGGGCAATTAATTGCAACACGCTTTTTGGTGCTGCAGTTAGCGGCATTTTAAGTTTAAAACATGAACAGAGACAGAGAGACCGGCACCAGATTTCTCTGATTTATAAGCGCTTGCACACATGCTCGACCACAGTCGCCGGCATGATTAAGCGATTTCAGCGCCATTGTTTTAGCCGGTCCTGTCTCCTTGGTGCTCTCTGCCAGTGTCCATAATTTGCTTTTGCATCATTTTGTCAGGCTTGCGGTGGCCCAAAAGCCTCTCAGCCTTTCAGCCCTGCCTTTGTCTTTCTGTCAGCATTGATAAATGTCAGCCAGCGTCGTCGTTGTCGTCGTCGTCGTCGGGGGTTTGTTTGTTTGGCTGTTGGCTCGCCGTTTCCTCTGTGCAAGTTTTTGCTTGCATTTCCTCTTTTGGAGGGAGCTCTCTGTGTGTGTGCCTTATAATTTTACGCAGCATCCGCTTTGCAGTTCTGGGTCTGGGATTCTCAATTTGCACTTGAAAATTGGGTCGAAATTTATGCACTCGTTGCGGTAGGCAAACAGCTGAGACCTGCCCCCACTGCTCCACTCCGTCTCTTGTGCAGCCGGACAGATTTATGGCCAAAAGTTTTGGGGCAATGCACTTCAGATTAATCAGCAAATTGTATTTTGGCCTAATTTATGGGGCAAATTCACTTGAAGGGAGCAAAAGCGCAAAAAAAAAATTACAGCAAATTTCATAGCAGAAACTTTCACTCTCGTTTTGTGGCTTTGCAGTTGGGTCAGTTGCGGCTATTTGTCTGTCCTCAACGGACATTTTTTTTTGTTTTTGGTTGTAATTGGCAAATAATTTTTTGTGGCTTGACTAAGTGCTTGCAAATATTTGCCGCTAGTGCAAAATTGAAGTATTTTTGAAAACCAAAAGTCAACAGCAAGCATTGCGGAGCAGTTTGTTTTCAAAGTCCTTAATTCCAACTGTTTCTACTAAGAGGATTGATAATTTATATAAGGAACGTTGCTGAAAGCGGGCCCAAAGTTGGCTGATATCGCCCGACCTGCAGTCAGACTCTAGTCTGAATAGTGATCTAATAATGAGTCATAATCAACAGCCCGCTTTATGACAAACTACTACCCTGCAAACATTTTGTCGGGTTTCGTCAAAAAGTGA
Source organism: Lordiphosa stackelbergi (assembly GCA_018904235.1). Lineage (NCBI taxonomy): Eukaryota > Metazoa > Arthropoda > Insecta > Diptera > Drosophilidae > Lordiphosa > Lordiphosa stackelbergi. The sequence goes on along the minus strand of JAEIFU010001692.1, from coordinate 48,580 downwards.
GTTTGGCGATAGTTTGAGATGAGAGTCTGATGATAGTTTGTGCGATTTACAAAAACAAAACACCTAAGGTATCGCATTTTTCACATAAGAAGGTTAAAATTGGCGATATGTGGCATCAATTTCTATGGCCCTATTTAAATGGTCAGAGTGATAAAAAAGAACTTGAGCATTACAAGCAATCACTTATGGGCAGGGCTTAATCGAAACGAATTTCGGTTCGGTTCCGGTACCGGTACGTCCCGAAATGAATGTTTCGGTTAAAGGATTTCGGTTTCTTTAATTTCGGTTTTCGGCGATACGGTACCCAGATTTTTGTTTCGGATACCGGTACGTACCGAAAAATACAATTTTAATACGAAATACCGGATAAATCTAATCTGTACCCGTTTAATAAACGAATCAAAATTCAACAAAAAATAATAATTTTACATTTAAAGTAAAACTATATAGACCCTATTCGTATTCTTTACGTAGTAAACATGTAGATCTAAAATTGCATTATATGCTCATAAATTTTTTATGTATTATGTTTTCGAATTTTATACGTCCACTATTGATTCTTGTTTTGCTCCAGAACTAATTGCGTCATGTGGTTGGTCCAACTAGCGGATTATATATTTACGCCAGAGAATAGGCGCTCCTCGCTAAGCTGGAACAGAAAACTAATTTTGAATCTCATACATTCGGGGAACTTTGTGGAGGATTCGACCACCAGTAGATGTTTTCATGGTTTCGAACACGTTTAATGCGGAAAAGTGTTAGTGGAATCGTAGCTTTGTTGGACAATTGATGTATTATTACCAAGAATCTTTTCTGCAAAATCACATAGACTCATTCGTCGGCGCAATCAGATGAACCATAATTGAACTGCATTCATCATTAAGGAGTGATTGATCAGCAAACGACGACATTTTTTTTAGAAAAGTAAAAGATCGAACAAGTTTATACCTTTTCTCATTTTACCATACTAGTGTGAAGTATTAGGTTTAAGGTACTGGCCTTGGTTAAGAGTGAAGAGTACTGGCCTATCGATAATATAAGTGTTTTAATGTAAAATTTAATGAGAAATATGGAAATTGGGTGTAGATGGTGTTCTGCTATCTTCAAGATGCAAAAGATTCATCACAAGTAACCCTTTAGTTGCCTAGACTGAGATGCACGGCGTAGCACAGCCGTCTAAAACGTCAGTCCCATTGTGTCTTCAGTCCAAGGGAATCGAGTTCGAATCCCCTCAGAGTAAGTAAAAGTGTTTCATGTAATCAATATAAGTTTGTTTAATTCGTTGTTTATCGGAACAGGCAAGCAGAGGCGAGGCATAGCTGTTTTATCCGTGAGCTAAGCGGGAGACTAATTTTCGTATTTCTTTGAAGAATCGCTTTTTTTCCTCAAAAAGACTATTCGTAGCGCCACAAAATTTCTTTCAAAAAAGATGAGAATGTGATAAATATGCGAAATCACCAGAGTGAAGCGACACCTACTAAAAAAATCGCATTCTTATCTTCTGCGATAAAAAATGTTTGCTGGGTATTTACATAAAAAAAATAGAGAGGCAAAGCTAACTTCGGCTCGACCGAAGTTTACCCCTTGAGCATGATATATTCCTGCCAGTTTTTATATGGCTATACGATATATTCATCCGATTTTGATCAAACTCTCTAAAATTTGTTGAGACGATAATATTTATAACTGGAAGTACAAAGACGTACCATTGAAAACAAATATTCATAAAACTATCGACGATCACAGCGTCACATCGATGGACAGACTTGACAAATTAGTGTTAGCATATCATGATCAGTAACGAGTTTGGGAGCGATAGATGAAAACAAAAAGTTTTTCTACTAAAACTTTTTTCAAAACTATCTTTGTATGGCAGCTATACTATAGTTGCGATTTATAAAACTTGAAATTAGTGAAAGCATAAAAACTAAAAGGGTTGGGAGCGATAGCATTGAAAACAAAAAAAGTTTTCTCACTAAAACTACTTTTTCAACCGATCGTTCCTATGGCAGCTATATGCTATAGTCCTCCGATCCGGCCGGTTCCGACAAATGTGCAGCGTATTTATACCAAAAGACTTCGTGCAAAGTTTGGTTAAGATAGCTTTAAAACTGACGGAGGAGATAGCATAGAAACAGACAGACGGACAGACGGACGGACAGACGGACGGACAACGGCTATATCAACTCAGCTCGTCATGCTGATCAAGAATATATATACTTTATGTGGTCGGAGATGTGCGTTACAAACATCCGGACAATTTTAATATACCCTCTCCAAGGGTATAAAAAGGTGTGAGTGTCGTTAAACTCACCAGGCTTTGATGTGAAACAGGATGCTAGGTTTAAGGGCTTAATTAAAAAATCACAAGCTCTTTCAATTGTATATAAATCAGCAATGGCAATCTTTCAAAAGAAGAAAACTAAAAGGGAGTTGAGTTTGTTCACTATTAAGTCACTGTTCAGTTACTGTTTTTGTGTACTGTTTAGTCACTGTTAGTCGTCGAGTCAGTGTCACTTTTGATCACTGTTAAGCCGCTGCTTAGTCGTTAGTTAGTCACTGTTCAGTTACTGTTTTGTCACTGTTAAGTCACTGTTTAGTCACTGTTCAGTTACTGTTTAATCACTGTTTAGTCACTGTATGGTCATCAATTATTGACTGTTAAGTCATTCTTTAGTCACTGTTTAGTCACCATTTGGTCGCTTTTTAGTCATTGTTTAGTCACGGTTTAGTCACGGTTTAGTCACTGTTTAGTCAAAGTTAAGTCACAGTTTGGTCACTGTTTAGTATTGTTTGTTACTGTTAGGTCAATGTTTAGCTGTTAAACCACTGTTTAGCCACCGTTTAGCCAGTGTACAGTCACTGTTTAGTCACTGTTTTGTCACTGTTAAGTCATTGTAGAGTCACTCTTTAGTCACTGTTTAGTCACTGTATAGTCACTTTCCCCCTTCTTTCACTCCATTTTCACAGCGTCACGTGACGCTGAAATCAAATTGTCCTCCTACTAAAATCTTCCGTACCGAAATTAAAGATGTTTCACATCAAAAACAATACCAGCTAAAGTCAAGCTTAACAAATTGCTTTGATCTCGACTTTGATTGATATCACAGTGCTACAAATTTTAAAAAACCTAGGTATTAACGACGCATATAGCACTTCCTCATACTTGGCTTTCCTCGGGGACCCCAAAAATCTAAAGTTATGGCCAAAAAAACAGTTTATTGATCATGTAGCTCACTTAACTTGAAATAACTCGCGAATGGGCCAGTGAATTTTATAACATTGCTAATTCTGGTAGCGACAAGAAGAGTCTAATATTTTATAATATTTTCAGAAGAAGAAGAGACAAAGTCTGAGCACACTTCGACACTAGATTGTCGTTGTACATTTTAAGTGTGTGCCCCTAAAAGTATGCTTTTTCCATATGCAAATTATACTAAATTGTCGAAGTTCTGGGGATCACCGATGAAAACCGAGTATGAGGAAGTGCTATATTACTTTCCGCTTTATTCTTTGTTGTTAATTTCCCAAAGACGAGGATCACTTCCCGCTTTAGTCATCTTTCTCTTTTTCCCCTTTCCCACCCTTTCCGGCAGGCGAGAATGCATTCCCGCTTCATTCCCTGTATTTAATAATCCAAAGGCGAGAATCACTTTCTGCTTTGGATAGTTTCCACAAATATTACGTATACGACACTTTCGCCCAATCGAAATATCGTCAACGAATTCTCCGCATCATTTTAAATTTGTCAAATTTGAATTTAATCGAGCAACAAACATATATGGAGCAACTAAGACCTAAATTTGACGAAGCGAACCCATTTCCAAGGCATGGTCAACGGGCGGGGTTCCAATAAGGGCCATGTCCGCATGAACACGCGGACCTTTCAGACAGATACTACCTACATAACAGTGAAAACCATTTTGAGTGCCCATTTGGGCTACCATGGGCAATTCGGTAAACTCAAGAGACACGGTGTCGATAAAAGAGATAGTAACCAAAACGGTGAAGATATTGAAGACTACACCGGAAGATGACTTTACAACATGTTTTTTAAATTGTAAAAAACGTTGGCACAAGTGTAATGCATTCGGGAAAGACTACTTTGAAGGGAATGAAATGAATTTACGATTATAAATAAAGATTTTTTTTATTCATAATCAAATTTTCGGTGTGTTTTGGCCCCAAAGGGCCAAGAAAAGCTTCTCTCAATATCTTGGCGTGTGTGCTCAGTGTGTAGTATAGTAATTCGCATTGCTTTAAGATCCTCAATGTTTGGGAATTAGCAAATGAACGATAGTCTATTTATGAGCATCATCCTAACATTGGACTATGCTCATTAACGGCCGCAACCGTGATGCGCAGCACTTCAGTTTAGTTCGTGTGGTACCTCACTTCAAAGATATCCTCCTGATATCCTCTTGGTGCACTGCTAAAACTTGCTTTCATCTAAAACTGAACAGCGCATGTAAAACATGTAGGCAAGATTGTGTGCTTGGGGGCAAAGTGTTGTTAGTCAGTGAAAGTACTGCAGCTTTACTCCATCGGGCTACCTTTTGTTGTGGGGTTTGTTGTTTTTAAATTGGCTCTATATAATGGGAAAAATATAGTATATTAAGTTTGAAAAAAGTAACAGGGAGAAGGAATCATTTCCGACCCTATAAAGTATTTTTCGATCAGATAACACCGAGTCGATATAGCCAGTCCGTCGTCCGTCCGTCGTATGAACAAACAGATCTCAGAGATGGTATGAGATAGAGGTTTGACATGTATGGGACAAATGCTTCTTATACTTGCAGGCAGATCAAGTTTATTTTCAATTTTTGCCACGCCCTCTCCCGCCCGCGGAATTTGAAAAAATCATCATATCTCCGAAAGTTTTGCAGATAGAGCATTTGTACCTTCTAGAGATAGTTAGTCATTAGCAATATGTATCAATGTGCCAAAGAAATGATAAAGATCGGATGAGCGGTTCTCAAGTTATGAGCAAATAAGTGAATCACCCCCTCCCCCACCACCCACCCACCCTTTCACAACCAACGCTGCACAATCTTAGAGAGAGAGAGAGAGAAAAAGAGAGAGAGACAGGGAGAGAAAGAGACAGGTACAGAGTATTTTATAGTCGGGCTTGACCGACTTTCTCACTTGTTTTTATACGAAAATGCATCGTTTAAGGGGGTATCAGTATGGCCATACATTTTGGCTTACATCAAATGTCCCCCTAGTGAGCATATTACATGCTGGTCACACTGTCCCAAATCAAAAGAATTGTTTCTTTTGGTATTTTTGTTTTGGCAGTTCCTTTGTTGAGGTGTATGCTTAGATACTCTTATTTTTAAATACAGATACTTCTTAAAAATCATCGATTCATCGAGATTATCTCCAATGCAAAAGCTCAAGAGCAGATAGAAACCGAGAGCTAGCTCGAAACTAAACTAAGAAAATCTCACTTACTAGAAAGGTTAGGCTAAATGGGTGCATTCATTCACCAATTCTTAGGTCACCTGAGGGCTTGCTGCTTTGGAGTTCCGCATCAGTTATAGCACTTCCGACATGAGAAGGTAGCTGCTGAATTGCAGTCGACCGGTTAAGCCTATTAATGATAGAACCGAAAGTTCATTAAACAAATATCGAGCCTTCTTGAATCCGACTGAGGAATGAAGTCGAATAACAAATCAGTCCCGTGTGTTGTTGAATCAAACCTATATCTCCACCGAGCTGAAGTCGGCATCAGGACTAGAGTTTCAGGATTGAAATATCCGTACTTAGTTCAATCCTCTCGTACTTGTTTTGAGAAAATCCCGTATGGTCCGAATTCTGACAACTAGGATTATCTCGAATTTTAGTTTCTGTACAGGAAAATTATTCTTATTCGTTCAGCCTATCCTTTATAATTTACTTAGGAATTATCAAAAATTCTTTGCTATTTCATTCACTTTTATTTGGTGTTATCCTTCTCTCTCTCTCTTTGTCTTCTCAGCAAAAACTTTGTGAAAATAATTGCAATTCTTATTTTCAGCTTATTAACTTTTAATAGACTTTATTTACGCGTCTCGGCAAAATGAACTTCAATCTTCTTTTCACTAGCACAAAACTTTTTCGCCTTTACTTTCCAATCCGAGCAAGCAATAATTTAGCTAAAAATGGTCATAAATTCGAATAATAGCAAAAGAATAGAAAGTAAGAGAACGAAAAAGGGAGCAAAGTCATGAGCTTTAGCACAAATAGGAAAACAAACACAAGAGCCACGCACTTCCGGACTGGCCGGGCCATGTGCTGAGTCATTATAATTTATAATAGTAAAGCACAGAAGAGGAGACCAAAATGGAATAGACAATTGAGCAGCGAACAACGAGCAGACAATGGGACAATGAAGTTCTATCTATGAGTTTGCACCATTCCGACCACCCACCACACACCACACACCACACTACACGCACAAGAAATTTATAACAATTCAAGGCCGTCAAACACTACTTGGTATGCCGAGGGCAACGCCAGCAGCGCCAGTTTCAATTTCAATTTGGCACCAAGCTTATGCGGCGACCTTATGACCTCGAAAGCAGACGCCAGTCAGGCCATAGATGACGCGTCCGGAAATGTGAACACCCCACCTTCCGGTACAAACTCCACTCACTCTGCACTTTTTCACTATGTTTTCGTTTTTCAGGGTCTTTTCTGGTCGCTGGCCTGCATCTGGCTCATCTATCCGGAAAAGCGTATACCACATTTGAAAAATGAGGCAATGAACTCCACCAGCGGCTATCCGTTTCTCTACACGAACTATTTGCCCACGGAATTTCTGATCAATGGCATCGTATCCGCCTGCCTAACAATTGTGAATGTGATTTGCATATTCATCACGGCCATTATAGTGCTGAAAATCAAAGAAGTATCGGCCCCATATACGGCCAGTCCGGACTTAAAGCGGTAAGTTTCGAAAGGGTAACTAAGAAGTTTAATTTGGGACTTCAGCTATTAATAATTACGTTTCTCCTCCCCATTGAATATTAAATATGAAAAACGGTCGAACTTTCGCACAAAATATAATCAGCTCAGAGAGATGCACTGGCGTGCACTTAATGAGGTAGACCAAGTGCTTTTAAGCTTATCATTTCCGTTATGTGAGCCATAGTCTGTGGGCCATTTGTTATGGCAATTAATAATAGCAACAGCAGGAGCATCCACCATAACAACAGCACCAGCAACCCAATCCTCCAGTGGAACATTTAATCAGCTACAAGTGCTTTGGCTCATTCTGAATGCTTTCCCTTTTGAGACTCACTTTCCTTGCCGTGATTTACTGATACAATTTTCTGAACAATGACATTGACTTTGGCTTAATTGCCGGCTTAGTCCTGGATAAGTCTCTGCGTATGTAAGATTGAAGCTTTAACAAACAGGAAGCAAACAAAAGGTAAATATGTATACACTGAGCCCATAAATGACGCACACGTGTAGCGCTTGCTCCGGAACTAGCAGGGGAAATTAACTTATATTGTCACATACTTGGCCAGGGCTGTCAGATTTAATCAATGGAATTGCACAATAGTGGAATTTGACTGTGACGAATTGGAAATACACTTGCAGTTTCTGTATGTGAAAATGTATGAACTATATATATTATATGTTGATACGATTTTAATCATTCTTATACCATTGTTCCGACAAACAATTACTTGACAACTTTGTGCCCATTTATATTCAGATAACTTTAAAACTACGCGGACATATCGGCATAATTATAATTTATGGGAACGATGACTCTTCCTTCTAATTAATATTCTCTAAATTCAGGGTTCTCCAAGAAGAGAGCGGGAAAATGTGACTGTGGCTCTCTCGAACACACAGTGAAACATGACTTTGGCAAGGATTCGGTATGAGTTGGGGAGTATGTTCGTGAGGCAGGGGCCTTGGCTTGGCATCAAAGTAGTTATTGAAACGATTTTCTCTTGAAACCAAAGTAGGCTTTTGTTTTTCGTTTGAACAGTATTTAAGACGCAGCCGGTCTAGGAAATTTCATTTTATTTCCAGCTTCGACTGGTAGAGGTCTTCCTCTAATGTTTTTCTTATTTTATTTTATTATTTTTTATTTATTTCACAGCCACAGAAAAGTTGTTTTCTCTTGGCCTTTACGATGCTTCAACTTGTTTCATTAATGCTAGCAATTTGAATCAATTTTTTTTTGCCAGCAAAGAACAAGTCTAGTTGAGAAAACCAAATGACTTAACCTCAGCTTAAGAACTTTTTTATTTTAATCCTCAAATTAAATGTGGATTTTCCAAGCTTTTCTGAACAATTTTCTGCTCTTGAAAAAAATCTTAAAAAAATTATAATTCGAAATTCCGTCACATAGGACAATGCCCAATACGAACCGTGTGAAATATTTCCATCACTACTTTGAAATATAGCTCAGTATTTTTCTGAATCTTTTGACTGGACATAAAACCCCTGGGCGAAATGACCGTACTCAAATTCGAATGACATTATGTGTACAGAAATATAAAATTTAACTACGACTAGTTCTAGTTGAAAACCCGTTGATTTAATATTTTTTTTACAAATTTTGCATGATTATAAAAAAAGCTCATATTTTTTCTCGAATTTTATATTCTTGTCGTTGTTTGGATATATATCCAGTTGTCAATTATTATATTATTCGCTGGGCAAGACATCGCAATATGAAAAGCATCTATGTTAATCGCTTTTCTATTAATGGCGTCCACTAATTTGCTTGTATACTATAAAAGTCTTTTTTTTTTCCTTTTCCCCAAATGACTAACAGCTTTTATTTCTCCATCTGAAGCCTTCGTCAGTACGGTGAATTTTAGAAACTCGTCTGGTTTTGCTGATTTTAGGGAATTCTTAAAATCAACCATGCTTCTGAATTAGTGTGAATAAGATGGAGTTTCCTAGTGATAAACTTAAGTTAAACAGATTTTTTATGTTTCCTTAAATTCAATTTTACCTTCTCTATTCATTGTTTGTGAAAATATGAAAAAAAAGCTCAAATATTTACTTGGTAGATCTCTAATTCCACTAGCTGTTCATTGTTTTTAAGAACTGTTGTGAACTCTTGATACAATTTCATCGCTTTTGGCAGGGCAGCAGCCTTAAGACTACGAATATTCGTCTCCTGCCATCTCCTGGCAGCTATTTTCATAGCATACGTACCTCTTAATGGTGGGCACCTTCTTCATGTAAGATTGTTTGAACTTATTTATTTGCTCCTCTTCGTTGATATGCAAGAGACTGCTATTTCGCATTGCAGGTTTTCAATTTAAAGCGACATCTCTTGGTTATAATTTCAGGGTTTTTAATAAACTGGGCGAAAAGTGCTATGAAAATTGGGCAATTTGTATGTATATTAAATGTGGACATAAAGCCCATAAGATTTTTATACTCTACTAGTAGATTCGCGTTTAATGTTTAATTTGTCTGTCATAAAATGTTCCATTCTAAAGAATGACACAAAATGAAAAAAAATTGTTGTTCAATCACAAATTTTCTGACCAAATTTAACAAAAAGCCATGCCACATACTCTGGCAATCATTAAGAAAAAACCGCATGTAATTTGGCGCACGCATTGCGGAGTTAGCCCCAAACTAACTCAATTTAGCTGGGTGTCAACTCCATATAAAAATAAGGGTGTCTGAAAGCTTTCGTAAAATTCCGACAGGCCTCTAAGCTCGGTCGAACTCAGACAAACTAAAATTTCAGTTCATACCCATCGGAAATCTCGTAGTGCCGCTAACTTGACAGGCACAAACAACTGATTTAATTCCGATGGGGTGGTATCAGAAAAAAATTGTTTGTAATTTTTCCGGCATCCCCCCACCCCGGAAAGCAGCAGCAAAAGCTCGACAAAAATCGTCGATTGGCATAATTTGAAACCAATGGTAAGATTTTGCATTGTCCATGACTTCTACATACCATATATCCTCCACAAATCTCTAAATATTTGCAAAAACAATTAACTAAATTCAAATGCAAGCAAATCAGCGCAGTGTGACCGTTTCACATTTGGTGGTATTTTGATGAAGGGTGGTGTTTTGCCGTTGAACAGTCACACTGCATCGTGCGCTGGGTAACCCATCGGAATAAGTTGTCAATTCCGCTAGCGGGCGATTTAGTTTGTCTGAGTACTAAGCTTTACACACACAGAGACCTCTGTAGCAGCGACGCCGATAAACCGACAGTAAACGAGCTTAAAGTGCTCTCTTCTGCATCAACAAATGTTAAATGAATGCGCTCTCACGAGACTGAAGAAACACACGGACTGCCAAAATGAGCATGTGTGTTTTGCCTGCCACTGATCTATACCTATCCTAACCTACCGTAGGTACATAGAGTATATTAAGTTTGTGCAAAAGAATTTAACCGAGATAATGAATCACCCCCGACCCTATCTTCTCTATAAATAACAAGTAAGACCGTTGCTGTCGAGTAGCCCGACTTCAATATACCCTGTACAATTGACAACGAGAGCGTAAGTTAAAGTCGGCTCTAAACGACTTCGATAAACCCGTTACTCATGAAAAAACATGTTTAACAGTGCTCCTGCGTTCCTTAGGGTGACCATCCGAAAAGTATGCAACATTTTTTTTAGGGTGGGTGGGGTGGTAGCGGATAACTTCTGAACCGTTCATCGGAATTTTATTATTAATTACTAACTATCTCTAGAAAGTACGAAACGTCTATCTTCAAAACCGTGGGAGATATAACGTTTTTTCCAAATTGCGGGGGCGGGAGGGGGCGTGGCCAAAATTTGAAACAAACTTGATCTGCGTACAGATAAAAGAAGCATTTGTCCCATACATGTCAAACCTCTATCTCTTACCATCTCTGAGATCGACGCGTTCATACAGACAGACGGACAGACGGCCTAATCGACTCGGCTGTTGATGCTGATCAAGAATATATATACTTTATAGGTTCGGAAATGGTTTCTTCTCCCTGATACATACATTTGCACAACTTCATGATCCCCTTTTACCCATTTTTAATGGGTACAGGGTATAAAAAAAGAGAGAGTCCTGATTCACTGACTGATTCCCTGACCGACTGACTGATTGGCCATCATCGCACAGCCTAAACGGTAAGAGATAGAAAACTGAAATTTGGACAGGAGTTTCTGTTAGTGGTGAAAGTGCGTACTAAGACGGGGTTTTGGAAAATTACACCCGGAAAAGCGTCGGAAAAGTTTCCGGAAATTCTGCTTGAAAAATACTATTTTTCACACGATTGACTTGAAACTTGGTTTGTAAGGACAATATGAGAATTCATTTGTGTTTTCATTTTCCGGTATTGGAAATACCGCCGCTGGGAAGTGGGTGGCAAGTGGGTGGTATGTGGGTGGCAAGTGGATGGGAAGTGGGTGGGATGTGGGCGGGAGTGGGTGGTATGTGGATGGGAAGTGGTTGTGCATTGGTTCTCTACTGTTAAAGGCACAGCGAAGCGCGAACAAAAGTATTATTTCATGGTTTAGACAACAAACAAAGATTTGTAATGTACACACTTTACGCTTCACAATTTTAACCCAAATTTATACAACTGACACACGGACGAAGTCGCGGCCGGTTGTGCTAGTAAAGTATATATCTGTGGCAATAAGGAAAATCAGCACAAGTGTGTTCTTCCTACTTTTCAGGAGAGCAATTCTTAACTTTAAATGATTCTGTGAAAAAGTGTTTGATTGGAAATGGATATTTTCATACAGATTAGAAGCGTTATTGCTTTAATTAAATAAATCTTTTTGAAAAATTAAGTTTTTATTTTTATAATTGGACTTAGTGCTGTCTTCCATATATAATTTTACGATATAGACGAGCACATCAACAGTTGTCTTGTTTTTCCATGTCAGTGTACTCAAAATTGTGTAACATATCTGAACTTGTGCTGTTTTACCATGTTCGTATCAGAAGAATTTTTATTAATTTTTTTGAGTTGTGCGGTTTTTTCACAACATCTTAACTTTAACTTAATTTGTAACCTTCACATTTTAATGTATAATATTTATTAATAAAACAATAAACAGCTATCTAGAAACGTAGGAACAAAAATAATTTTTGAATTGTTTATTCAAGCAGCAAGTAATTCACGTCGCCTTGCGTATGCTAAAATCAACTTGCTAATATTGAAACTGTTTTTTTAAACAGTATGTATTTTGTATTTACAAAAGGAATATGCCTGTTATTTGTACGTTGGGAATGTCACCGTTGTTCAATCTTTTGTGGAAATCATGAAAACATGGAATAATAAGGTGTAGAATGGTTAGGAGATCGCGTTTTGTATCCTTCGGAAATGAGTGAGTCCGTAGTCACTATTTAAATGTCACTCATTCCTCTCTTGACGACGTTAAATACTTCAAACAGAACAGAACTGTTCTGTTTCGCGCAAAAGACTTTTTGTACTTAATTTTTCCCAAAATCAATGCTTGTGTATCTCAGCCATTTGACATTTCTCCAAGCGAACGACTGCCCGCCAAAGATTCAAAATTGGAAAAACTGCTGTTTTGTACCAACGGTTTGAACGAATTTTTACCAGTCACGTGGATAGTGGATTTCAAGGCACGGCTTCTTTTTCTTCCTTTCTATTACCGCATAGTCTACGTCTACGTCGTGTTTTAATTTACTAAAATCAGAACTTTTAGGTTCGCAATAAGTTAATTTCATTTTAAGTGTGTCACATTTATGGTAGGAGTCCAATTTATATTGCTTGAACTTTATATTCATGCCGCGGAATATTTCGGAGTTTTTGGAAATGCTAACTTTACATTGTTCGCAAAATAGCTTATGCATTTTTGAAATACTTAATTCAGAACTTTAATATTTTGCGGCGTAGTCACGGCGGCAGTAATGACTTTCATACGCCGGAAAACTTAGAATATGGTTTTCAATTTCTGAATATCTTGATCGCATAGTTTATTTTTTTGACCTTTTTTTGCGTAGATCGATATATCGATAAAATATGTTAAAACCTGAGAACACATGTCTCAAAACCTAAAATAATTTGTATGTATGTGTTAAACTTTCAGCATGCTGCTTTTCGAACAACGACACAATTAAAGATGTGTGCCTGAAAGTTAAACAAGTTTTTTTGGAAAAAAGCACATTTAGAGTTATGATCTTTGAAATACCAACATTTAATATGGAATAAAAGCTGAAGTCCAGATATGCCATCAAGTCAACCAAAAAATCGATGTGAAATAACAGCATAAGCCACAGTCGGGGGTGCCACAGAAATCTCTAAAGATTTTGCCGACGGTTGGTTTGTAAATCTCTCGAAAAAATCGTCGGTGGCACAGAATTTCGAGAGATTTCATTTTCTAATTAGAAAATCTAGTTGGAACACCAGATGTTCAAATTGATGTTCCATCTCTAAAAACAGGGCTGAAACTCTCAACAAAAAATTTCCCTTATTTTAGATGTGGGTAAATTTAATGATTAACTGAAATTTTTTAATGTGTTATATGTTTTATGATGCATTTTTAAATACTAATTCAATTTTAAGTCGCATTCTCCAACAATATAATGCAAAATTTAAAAAAATTGTTGGCGCCAAACATGAGTTATTAGTTTCCATCCCTTAATCCGCTAGCTGTCTTGTAAAGGGCACCACTTCGACAAAAGGCGCTAGTGAGAAAAGAGCTTTGCAAAATCTCCTAACAAAACATTAGAGGTTTGAAACCAACCAAAAGAAATTTCTGTGGCACCTAAGAATTGGAATTCGGTTGGAATTTGGTTGGAAGAGGTTTCTGTGGCACCCCCGAGTGTGTATTTTGGAATTTGACTGAAAATAAATTAGCAATTCTGTCATAATGCAGATGCCGAATACAGAAAAATAACAAAACTGAGATATGCTGTTTTCTGAACACTCACCCGATTGGCGTGAAATTTTGACACAATTTAGAAAAGAAACCGAGGAAGCCATTGGTATTAATATAATATATCTTCATTTTGACATAACTCGAGATGTGCTGTTCTTCCTAATTGCCACAGATATATTTTTGATCAGCATCAACAGCAGAATCGATATAGCCATGTCCGTCAACTACGATTAATTTTGATCCGTGGGCGTTTTTTCACCAAAAAAATATGGAAAGTTTTCTATCTTCTCTGGTGAAAAAGATTGCAACAAAAATTTAAAGCGTCAAAAGCAAAACAGATAGAAATAGTCAAAAACGAATTTCTTCAACAATTTCGCTGAGATTGAGTCTGATAAACGGTCGGACTTAAGCCCGATTGATGCTCCCATTTTTTTTTTTCAACCAAACAAGTAAATTTGTCAGCCAAGGTACGTTTTTGAGCTATTTTGCGAATATTTAACGCAGGCTCGTCAAATGCTCAGTTTTTGCTCACTGCGTGAAAACAAAACTATTTAAGTACATCAAGTGTTTCATCGATTCCATTTTACTTATGCAAAAGCCGAGGAAATTCAACATGCTATCGATTATCTCAGTTTCTATACGTACTATTAAATTACACGCAGTTTGCTTTCGCTTCAAATCATGCTAATATATAATAATATAGAAGTCCAGTTTTATTTACATTTTATTACTAAATTTTATTAATCGCTGATGTTTTGGTATTTAACCCATTGTTTTCTTTAAAGATTTGCACACTTCAAATTTTATAATCCAAAAGATTAGTTTGTCACATAAAAAAACACTTATTCAATATTTGCCACCCCAAATAAAATATAAAGCCCCATTAATCTAAGCAAGAAAAATCTTACCCAAAATTTATGAAATTTAATAAGCCCGAAATGCGTTTATCTGACTCTTCGTTGTTTTTCAGGCTCAAGATATGACAAATCGCATAATTAACTGGCTTATTTCCTGCCTTTGTGAAGAAATTACTCATACGCCAAGTGGCCAAGTCTATGGCCTAAATGAAAATAAATGCGTTTTATTGCTGAGTCTTTCCATTCCTCTTGCATAACAAATGGCCGCCTTAGTCTGAGCAACGTTGCTGCCACCCGTCCAAGGCCTTGGAGGCTGGCACATGTCTGGCCTGGCCGGCTTCAATTTCCTAAAGTGGCGCATTAAATTACTTAAAGCGTGGGCTAAACATTTTTTTCTTAACCTAACAAAAAACAGTCCTCTTAAGTGTGCCACAATTTTATACTTTTTATTTTTTTTTGTGTACTTTGTGGCCCATTTTTAGTGTAACATACATTCTGTGACAATTTCTGCGTATTTAGGCACGCGCACGCTCGCTGAACCCGCCTCGACGTCGCCCACCCAACACTCCGCACTCCCTTGGCCCATTATGTCGTTTGCGGCGCTTTTAACAATTGTTTATGCAATATTTCTGTTTGTTTTGCTGCACTTTGTCAGTGCAAAGCGAAGGCGTGGCATTCCGCTAAGGCACTGGACAAATAAATGTCATGAACAGAAAGGATGGCATATGCTCTGGTCTCCCCCTGCTTTACGCTTTTACAGTTTTGTCCTTGTCGGCTGTTGCATTACGCATAAAGTGCATGATTTTATATTTATTTGTTGATATTCAGTTTGCTTTGCTTTTGGCGAATTGGTTTCGTTTTGCATTGTTGTGCTTTTCTCTTTTGGCAATAGTTTGTGGTGGGAATTTTCTTTGAAAATCAAATTTTTTATGGGGCTTTGTGCCAGGAAGATTGTTGTGCGGAAATAAAAGAGAAGACAAAAAGGGGTAACAATTGTGGCTTTATAGAGAAATGTTAGCCATAAAAGTTGTTTTGATAGTAAAACTGTGAAAACTGTAAATATTTCCATTCTTATTTTGTTCTTAAATCAGTTTCATTTGGGGAATTTCCAGACATTTTAAATGAAGTTTACTCAAGCGCTGGCTCTGTCAATTATTTAATTTTAACAAATTTTGCCAAGAAGAAGGGCCCAAATGTGAGAGTGTAAGCGAATGTGAAAATAAATCGACTCAAACAAGCTCTGACCCCCTTTATCGACCGCTGGCCTGCGTCTGACAAGCTGTTTGCTCTCTTGGCACAGGTCTCGGCGTGAACTCGGCTCGTGTCGGTGTGAAATGTATTCGGCCCTTGCGGTCCAGCCTGGACAATCGCTGCTTTAGAAGTCTAAAGAGAAATTCAAAATTTTTTGTTGGGGATCGTGTGTGGCGTGTTGAAATTGTTTAACATACTTAAAAATAATAAATTTCGTTACTTTTACAATCTTATTAATCTTGGTGTTCCGAGTGTGTCTTATATCGGTTTTGCAATTATGCAGACCAAGAATACTCCTATAACTTTAGCCTAAATTTCTTCTTAATCAAGGTCTTACGGACTTGCCAAGTGAGTAATTTAGCTTACTTTGTCAAATATTTTGCTAACGTTCAACACACATCTAGTGTGGCCAGACTTTACAATAAACTCAGCAGCAATTTTAAATGCTTGGTATTTTTGATTTAACTTCCCCACAATCTACCAATAAATATGGAAATCGTTTTGATTTGATAGTCAGAAGCAAGGTATACTAAACAAGGTAGACTCACCTGGGTGGTTGCGGTTTCTAATAACTCCCTGGGTCCTTGGCTCTCACTCTATGAGAACTCCTTATATTTGTGTCAAAGAGAGCGCGAGAGTAATATTTCAAACAAAGCCTACTAAGCTACTAAGTAAAACAAAAAAATCGTCCGCGGAGATGCTTCGCTTACTAAAGTCGCCTGAAAAAGTTGACTGAAATTTAACAAGTTGTCAAGAGAGCGAGAGAGTAAGTAGGCCTACCTTTAGTATACCTTGGTCAGAAGTTAACTGACTATTGACATCGACTACACACTGCACAGTGGTCATAAAGCCAAAAATGTGAATTAAAATCAAATATTAAGATATCGAATAGAATTTGGTACAGATAATGCTTAGAGTAAATCCTTAATTCGGACATAATTTTAGACCGATTGGACCACGCTCACTCCGACCTCCCAAACCAGCCCATTTATCCAGCTAAAGCGCTTTAATATTGAGAATATCTATTTTTTAGCTTCAAGTAGTATATATTCTGATTTTAAAGAATTATTTATATACATATTATGCATAAAATTGATTTAATACAGATTTTTGGAACAAAAGGTCTGGTAATTAAAGTTTTTATACCCTGTACCCATTAAAAATGGGTAAAAGGGGATCATGAAGTTGTGCAAATGTATGTAACAGGGAGAAGGAAACATTTCCGACCCTATAAAGTATATATATTCTTGATCAGCATCAACAGCCGAGTCGATTTAGGCATGTCCGTCTGTCCGTCCGTCCGTCTGTCTGTATGAACGCGTCGATCTCAGAGATGGTAAAAGATAGAGGTTTGACATGTATGGGACAAATGCTTCTTCTATCTGCACGCAGATCAAGTTTGTTTCAAATTTTGGCCACGCCCCCTCCCGCCCCCGCAATTTGGAAAAAACGTTATATCTCCCACAGTTTTGAAGATAGACGATTCGTACTTTCTAGAGATAGTTAGTAATTAGCAAAATGAATCGATTTGCCAAAGAAATGATAAAAATCGGATGAACGGTTCAGAAGTTATGAGCAAAAAACCACCCACCCTAAAAAAATGTTGCATACTTTTCGGATGGTCACCCTAAGGAACGCAGGAGCACTGTTAAACATGTTTTTTCATGAGTAACGGGTTTATCGAAGTCGGTTAGAGCCGACTTTAACTTACGCTCTCGTTGTCAATTGTACAGGGTATATTTAAGTCGGGCTACTCGACTGCAACGGTCTTACTTGTTTTTATTTGGGATTTTTTAGCTGGCTCGAGGTCAACTTTTCTATTACTTAAATACAACACAGAAATATTATATCTTAAGCTCCAACATATAATTTTGTTTTCTGCTGATCCAGCTCATGATACAACTATGACAGGTAAGGCGCTCTCTGAGTGTGCTCTGTTTTCGGGCCTGTCAGTTAATTAAAAAGGTTGTGAGCGCCGAAGTCAGTCGTGTTTTATGCAAACTCTTGATTGTGTGAATCGGTGTACACTGAATTGCAAGTAAAACGACCGTGGTTTGAGGAGGGCTCTCTTGATCACCAACACAAGCCCACTATTCTTTCTCCTACATTTGGCCAGCACTGATGTAAAGCAGGGTTCTCCAAGAAGAGAGCGAGAAAATGTGACAGTATCTCTCTCTAACGCACAGTGAAGCATGACTTCGACAAGCATTCGGTGTGAATTGGCGAGTCTGTTCGTGCCCCAGGGGTTATGGTTATGGCTGGGGAACTATGACGTAGATTATCTAACATTACATTGAGACGTGCTCCAAAAAAAGAAGATAGAAGAAAAGTGTGTTTACTTAAAATTTGTGAAAGGCATTTCAAAGACAGTGACTTTTATTCAACAGAAGGCGATAAAAATAATCGCAGGCTTCTTTAAAAAGGTTCCAAGCGAATACCAATAAAATTTATTCATGAACTATACGATTGTAAATCTGAGGGTGCTATGTTTTCTGTGTTTGTTTTGTTCTCTCTCTCTCAATTTTAGCAAAAGCTGTCAGTACTCAATGCCTTACCTGGTATAGTTGTATCATGATCCAGCTAAAGTACCTCTCTATCAAAATCGACATCCAAACCCTCATTTTTCTTTCATGAAATTATTTCGAAACTTGGCAAAAACGGGCAGAAGGGGTTTATTACACAATAGTTTGGGTACTTTTGTCAACAATTTTTCGTTTTGAGTTGTGTGCAGCAGACTGCCCCAAAAAAAGTTTTACTCCACTATTAAAATACGCCAACAACAATTGGATAGACACAACTAATAACACAAATTAGCAAATGGGAATATTAATCATATATTGACATATCTGCACGAATATTTTTTACATCTCAAATTTATTCTTTCTTTAAAGGGTAATATCTATCAATTGCAGAAATGCACTTAATCAGTTGACTTTGACCTTAAATGTTTTTGAATTCAAGCTCTTCTTATCTGGTGAATATACAACCATAAAATCAATGCGATTTGAAGTAATAAAACTATAAAAAATCGCACTTCATGCCAATTTTTTGGGCCTTCTGACCAGTGTGCACTGTAGCAAATTACATTAATTTTTTGTATATTTGCTATTATTATTAAGCAATTCGAAATGAGCAAGCGCGTCTGTCATTACACTTTGGCTTAACTGATGCTAGTTTAAGCTTCTCGTTTTGAATTTAACTTCAGTGGATAGCTTATGCTTTGAAAGTGCAAGAAGGGCGACGTGACATTGAGTGGCTTCAATGTTAGTTTAACTGTTTTCAGTAAAATGAGGCTTACAGCCATTTACATATACTCCAAAAATATGATTATAAGGGCAACAAGAGAGCATGCAAAATGTTTAGTATACTTCCCATTCCAGTAGAGGCCTTAAGATTTTTAACTAATTGCTTTTCTTTTTCCATTTACAGCTTTTGGGAAACGGATCTTCGCACTGTACGTAAAACGAATCGTTCTACCATGCGGCATCATCGTGGTACTGTCGCAGGTGCAGGTGGTGGCATTGACAAGCTCATCGGGTGAGTGTTAAAAACTGAAAGCAATACAACTGCTGCCAATTCTCAGATTCTCATTCATTTTTATGATTTTCCAATCGTTTATCGTTGTTTTTGTTGTTGTCGTCACGGTAATTTGGCTTACGCTTGTGTGCCAGCCCTCCCAAGGGCAAGACAATTTTCTTTTTTTCGGGATTTGTGTGAAAACAATTTCGAAAGGTAAATAATAAAAGTATTTATGTTATGAGTACCCCATCCTGTGGGGGATATAAATAAATATTATGCTGCCAAAGAATGGCAGCCACGAAAAGCGTAGCACATACAACAAATATTTATCGCATAATTGAAATCATTGCCAAGGATTTATGACATTCTGAGCAACAAAAAAACAACCCAAAATAATCATAGAATGCTCGGCGTACGTTGCAACAGTTCCAAAAAGCGAAGGAGAGCCAGAAAAGAAGACATGGCAACGGGACAGGAAGTCGGTAGCAAATTGATTTATAATTTTTTTACAATAAGCTATGAGCACAGGTGAACACAGTTTATTGTGACTGTGGACGTGGTTTGTTTGGTAATGTCTCAAATAAAGCTACTTTTGATTAAGTTGGGCGGAGGATGAGCTATGGCAAAACAAGTGAACTTAAATTGGCAGAAAAATAACTACGAAAATAAGCTATATCAGCTGACCAAATTTATCAAATCGCACAATGCTTTTCGCAAAGACAAACAAACGCACTAAAACAAACAAACAGTAAACAATGTAGCCAAAAAATTCCATAGACAAATATCATAAATTTGACAATAATATTTGCCAACAGTTGCGAAAAATTGCAAAAAAAAGTGTGTGCTAACACTTCTAGGCCTAACCGAATTTATTATAAAAAGTCCAAACTTCAGGTAAAGTTTATCATCCAAAGATGAGAGCAATATCGGGTATTCTTAGCTGTGTCACAGGCCTCACTGGGTGAGACAGTGACCTGCACTGCTGATCCCGCTGACCGGAATTGCATTGATTGTACGGCCACTCCAGACGATCCTGAGTGCGTGGCTGAGGCTGAAGAGACCACTGCTGCTCCTGCAGGTGAAGAATCCACTGCGGCAACTGGAACAGACACAACCACCGCAAGTTCCGCTGAAAGAACTGCTGCATCCACTGGCAAGAAGAAGATAGTACGCCGGTTCAGAAGGACCATTAGCAGGCCAAACAGGATTCGCAGGAGAAGGAGGGGAAATACAAATGGAAACGCAAATGGAAGAAAGCGAGTCGTATCTGGCTAGACTATGCCAATAAAGAGTACAACTGGAGCGTTCAATGGAAACTTAATGCTTCAAGGCCTGTTCTCAAATGACAAAAAGATTTATTGCTGCACTGTACATTATATAAATAAGAAAGCTGTTCTAAGTGAAACTAATTTTTATGTCATCCAAAAATAGTCCTTAAGCCTGGAATTGTTAATTAATTAAAAATGATATTGGAAAATGTTAAATTGATATCTATTTGGTTTTCGATTGTTGGAATTTTAATTTAAATTCGGGAGACCAGAATGCCTTTTTCACATGACAAAAAAATTACCAAAAGTTTGAGTTGGTCGCAAAATTGTGAAGTGTACACAGAAAAAAAAAAACGCTAGCTAAAATCAATCTCAAAAAATTGCCTTGAACTCGACCTTCGAATACCAATTCTGAAATTCTTGTATCAATCCCAACAAACTCATTTCAAGTACGGATCTGTAATTGAAAATCAAATGATCCTAACTCGACATTGACATTGTCAGAGCGAAAGAGGGAAAAGTAACCGAGAGCAAGTTCAAAACTGAGAGTGAAAATTTCTCTCACTAATACAGTCAGTTTAAAGGGGAACACACACATACAATAATTTTTCTGACAACTTAGGGATTTTTTGTGGGGAAGGATTTTTGCACTAATGTAGCCTTGAAATTGCCTACCAGTTATAGCACTTTAAACATGAGAAGCTAAATAGTGAATTGCAGTCGATGGTCCAAGTGTACTAAAGATAGAACCGAGTGGTTTCTTAAAAACAGCGAGCAGACTCCTATGAAGTTTTGTTTGCGTCCTGTTTGTAAAGCTGTATTAATATCCTTGACCCGGCTAAAACTTGTTATTGTGTAGTTGTCAAGTCAATCCTTTGGACATCGTTGGAGCCTGATTTTAGTTCGGATTTTTCGGAAGCTATATCATGGAGGTTAACACAATTATTTAATATCATTGGGCGTATTCAGCAGATAATTCCGATTATCGATTACCGATTTACGATTTGCGATTGCTGATGAGTCTCTGCTGAATGAAATTGATTGCATACTTTAAGATATTCCGTGGCTTCGCACAAAATCTCCAATATTTATGGATTGGTTATATAGATAATTTCAAATGAATGTCTGTACAAAGGTGGGCTGGCCCAGCAATCGTTAACCAATCATACGTTTTGTTCGATTTCTATTTAACAAACATGATTGTCAAATTTCTTAATCCCAATCGTCAGTCACTGTATTCAGCAGGTAAAATCGGCAATCATAAATCTCAAATCGGAAATCGGAATTATCTGCTGAATACGCCCATTGATAAATTAAAAATGGTATTAAATTCTGATTTTACTAAATTCAGTTAAATTTTTATTTTACTATTTAGCAATATCAATTGCTTGAAAACAATCTTTTTTCCATTTCTTATGAGCACAGCGGAGCTAACGCCATTAACATCTACACTGATGGCTCTAAGCTCGACGAAAAAGTAGGAGGGGGCCTTCCTGATCACTGTAGTGTGTACCAAGCAAAGGTGGTAGTTATCTAGGAAGCTGCCACCTACCTTAGCGCACTTACGGTCACGGAAAAAAATAAATGTATTATATACTGTGACAGTCAAGACGCCCTTAAAGCACTTGACTCACATACCAACATACCAACAAGGAATGTCGCTCCTCTCTTTGATTCTTTTCTACTTTTTCCGTTTCTATTACTTGCTCCTATATTCCTCCACGCTCTGATGCCACAGGTTACTCATCTCACCTTTCTACCATCGAGTCGGTCTCCCTATTACTATCAAACAGTGACCTTTCGGTTGTTCTTGGAGATTTCAACTTGCCGGAAGTAATGTGGTCCACGAATGATGAATCTAATGCACTTTTTCCATCGAAAACCCATGATTTTATCGATGGACTTTATGAGCAGATTTTTTGAGACTCAGTGATTTAATTTTTGAAACCGATTGGTCTCAATTGTACAATTGTGCAGATATTGATGTCGCCATAAAACTTTTTTATGAAACCTTGTATTCGCTTTGTGATGTTTCTGTTCCACTTGAGCTCCCTCGCTGTTCAGATAGGCAGCCTTGGTTCACAAGAGAACTAATTAATTTAAAAAACAAGAAGTCAAGGTACTTCAAAAAGTATAAGATTTCAAAAAATCTGAAAAAATGATTTCTCTCGATATGTTGATGTTCGTTTTAGATTTAATGTGCTTAATGCACAATGTTATAACGGCTATCTTAACCGTTGCAGGCTGCAATTCTCGCAAAATCCTAAGCAGTTTTATTCGTTTGTTAATTCTAAACGCAAATCTTCCACTATCCCCTCATCTGTGCGTTATGGTAATATGAAGCGAACACCGATCAGGCCATAGCCGATCTATTTGCGGAGTTTTTTACGTCAACCTACTCGTCCACTAGCTTTCCTGCTAATCAACCATACCCTTATCGGCTGAATAAGTCTAATTGTATTTTTAGCCCTGTGATAACTGAAAGCTCTCTCCTTTGTGATCTTAACTCTGTAAAACCTGTCTATGCACCGGGACCCGACGGAGTACCTGGTTGTGTTCTTAGGTTTTGCGCTGATGCACTTTGTAAGCCTATTCATAAATTATTCGAATTGTCTCTGTTATCATCCACTTTCCCTATGTTATGGAAGGAATCTTTTATCATTCCTCTCCATAAAAAAGGTAATAAGTCTGATGTTGAGAATTATAGAGGTATTTCAAAGTTGTCTGCAATTCCGAAAGCTTTTGAGAGAATTATGACATCTCAATTGCAGCATTTATGCAGTTCCATTATTTCACCCTATCAACACGGCTTTGTGAAGCGTCGATCCACTACAACTAACTTATTAGAGCTTACATCATTAGTGATCAAAGGATTCTTATGTAATATGCAAACTGACGTGATTTATACTGATTTTAGTAAGGCTTTTGACTCTGTCAATCACTCCTTGCTGCTTCACAAACTGAGTTTAATTGGTTTTCCAACTAACCTTCTTATTTGGATCTCTGATTACCTTAGTTTTAGAACACAAAAGTTCTTTTCTGTAATTCGTATTCCCAACCAATCCAGGTTACCTCTGGTGTACCCCAAGGTAGTCACTTGGGTCCATTGCTTTTTACACTTTTCATAAATGATCTCCCGTCAGTCTTGACTCACTCTCGTGTGCTTATGTACGCCGATGATGTGAAACTATGTTTAACATATAATAATTTGGTTTCCCGCTTTAATTTGCAAGCTGACTTGGATGCATTTCAGTCTTTGTGTAAAGATAATCTATTAAACCTTAACAGTTCCAAGTGTAAGGTTATGACATTTTACAGAAGCTCACCACAATTCTTTTCTTATATGATTAATAATGTCCCACTAGGGTGTTTGAATGATACAGTCAATGAGGTAAATGATCTTGGTGTAATCCTTGATCACCGACTTAAATTTGACTCTCATCTAACGGCTACTGTTTGTAAGGCCAGGAGTATTCTTGGGTTTATTAAGCGCTGGTCAAAAGAATTTGATGATTTTATACCCGTTACTCGTAGAGTAAAAAGGGTATACTAAAGTCGTGCAAATGTATGTAACAGGCAGAAGGAATCATTTCCGACCATATAAAGTATATATACTCTTGATCAGCATCAACAGCCGAGTCGATATAGACATGTCCGTCTGTCCGTCTGTCCGTCCGTCCGTCTGTCTGTATGAACACCTAGATCTCAGAGATGGTAAGAGATAGAGGTTTGAAATGTATGGGACAAATGCTTCTTTCATCTGCACGCAGATCAAGTTTGTTTCAAATTTTGGCCACGCCCCCTCCCGCCCCCGCAATTTGGAAAAAACGTTATATCTCCTACAGTTTTAAAGATAGACAATTCGTACCTTCTAGAGATAGTTAGTTAAACAGGGATTTTTGCATATTTTAAAACAGATTTTAATCCCAGTAGGTCTAAATATAGTACCCAAAATGACAACAAATTTTTTTAAAAATTTAAATCAAAGTTCAAAATCCGCTGTCTAGTTATTAGCAATGAATCGATTTGCCGAAGAAATGATAAAGATCGGATGAACGGTTCTCAAGTTATGAGCAAAAAAGTGAATCACAGCCCCCCCGCTTCCACCCCTCCCACTCAAAAAAATGTTGCATACTTTTTGGATGGTCACACTAAGGAAGGCAGGAACACTGTTAAACATGATTTTTCATGAGTAACGGGTATATCGAAGTCGGTAAGAGCCGACTTTAACTTACGCTCTCGTTATTGTTTGCTCTTAGGGGCTTAAACTGGAATCCTGAGGTCTGTCTACCATCATACTCTAGTAGGCTACTCTTGATTAACGTTCCCTCCCTCATTAACCGTAGAGTTATGCTTGGTGTAATATTTAAACATAGATTGATTAATGGTGAAATCGACTCATCTGAGTTGGTTGGCCAAATTAACCTCAACGTTCCTAATTTGGTTGACTCGCAATTTTATACCCTTATCACTAAATCGTTGTACCACTAACTACATAGTAGTATAGAAGAGTGGCCATAGGTACTATCTTTACAGGTACCACTTTCTCTCAGCCTGAGAGCAGTGTTACTAGCGATTTCTCTTCCCAGAAGATCTAGAGGCATAAGGTGTAACATTATGTTAAGTGCATCTGTTGGGGTTGTACGCAATGCACCAGTCATACATAGTGCAGCACTACGTTGAACTTTAGTTATGGTTCTGAGCACGGACGGTTTTCCCAGAGCCGGCCACCATACGATGATTCCGTATAGTAGTATTGGACGTACAACAGCTGTGTACAGCCAGTGAACTATTTCAGGGGAAAATCCCCATCTACGACCAATCGCACGTTTGCACGAGAAAAGTACAGTATTTGCTTTTTTGATGCGTTCAGTTATATTTTCGTTCCAATATAATTTTTTGTCCAATAGTACACCCAGGTATTTAGCTGAATCACTAAATTTTAGGTGTATACTGTTTAATAGGGGTGGTGTTAAATTTAGTATCTTATACTTCCGGGTGAATAGGACGAGTTCAGTTTTGGTTGGATTGACTCCAAGGCCACTTTGTATCGTCCAATTTGAAAGTGTTGAGAGTGCATCCTGCATCAGATCGCAGAGCGTCTGAGGAAATTTGCCTCTTGTAATTATGGCAACATCATCTGCATACGCTACCACCGTATGTCCAAGCGATTCCATGAGTCGCAACAATTCATTGACTGTTACCACCCAGAGAAATGGCGAAAGAACACCTCCTTGAGGAGTGCCTCTACTTACATATCTTCGGGCGCAGGCATCTCCTAGTTGTGAGTTAACCACCCTGCTGGTAAGCATGAGTCGGATGAACTCCACCAGGGGTGCCTCCACATTCAGATTTGTCAGCGCAGAGGTGATAGCGTTGGGGAGAACATTGTTAAAGGCACCCTCGATGTCGAGGAATGCCGTGAGTGCATATTCTTTAGCCTCAAGTGATTTCTCAATTTTTAAGACAAGATAGTGGAGTGCTGTTTCTGTTGACCTGCCCTTGCTGTATGCGTGCTGCGCTAATGACAGGGTGGATGGGTCTATTGACTGCCTTAGGTGGGCATCTATCAGTGTCTCCAGAATCTTGAGGAGAAAAGATGATAGGCTGATCGGCCTGAAGTCATTGGGTCTGACATGTGAGGCTTTTCCTGCCTTGTGTAGTGTACCACCGGCCCAAAATAGTAACCTACAAAGTGGTGCCCACATTTTCTCAAGTTCTACTGAACCGATTTTGATGATGTAGGGCTTTATGGACGCAGAATTAACGTGGCTATCGTCCCTACTTCAATCTCTGAGAAAAAAGTTTTACTGGTTTTTTTTTGTACACTGGACTGTAAAATAAATGGTCAAAAATCGATTTTTCGTTTTTAAAAGACCGCCATTTTTTCAAATTCAATTTTATTTTCACAATTCTGCTATGGACGATAAAGGCATTCGTAGTAACCAACTTCCCATCTACCATTTTGCTTTCTGATAATTGTTACTCCCGGAAAGGGCATCAAGGACATCTTCCAAAAAAAAGGTCAAATCCTCATATTCTCCGGTATTACAGAGTGGGCATAGCACGTTCACCGATCTATTGTACGTATTTGATGACAGCTTAATAAAGTCAAGCGGCGCTGACATCACCCATGTGATATTATAGGTGGCAAGATGCTGTAGTTATAGGGCAGCTGAACGATCGGGGAATCTGTAGATTCATTTTTGGCTGGATCCTTTCCGAGTCATTCGTTTCGCATGCGTCTTCTGTCTAAGAGCTTCCCTTTTACTGAGTCTCATTCTATTCCAATCTTGAGCGAAGCTTAGACCATCTTTCAAGTTATGAGTAAGAGGAGCTCATACTTTATCCAGCACTTGTGCCCAAGAACGTTTTTCTTGCCTATTTCGGATGTAAGAAAGTGCGGCAATCGACTCTCTCCATTCAAAAATCTGGTTTTCCTACCCATCCAAGGTGTAAATCTAAGGTATGAAGGTGCGCATCATCCACGCAGGTCTCCAAGACTAGAGCGTAACAAGGGGTATTCGGTGGCAGCCTTTATAAAACCTTTTATGAAACTGAAAAACTAAAAGTAATTTTTTCGAATTCCAATTTTACGAGGACAAGATTATTCCACCTGAACAATTGTATTGAAATTTATTTTGCTGAATGCGATGGCAATAAAGAGATATGAAAAAATAGCCATAAAATTGTGATTTCTTTTACCAAATCTCATTTTACTTTCTGACTATCTGACTGCAAAATTTCTCACAGTTCACCACATTTCGTTCAAGTTAAAGACCACACAAAAACCAAGTGCCAAGTCAACTGCCAGCTGTCAAGACATTGCTCTGTCCTTAACCACAATGCTGAACTCTAAAAGTCAGACAGATAATTGTAAAATAATTGCCCGAATACAAAAAAGATCAAAATCCTTGGAGCTTGGGTCAAATTAAACCCCAATTAGGGCAACGTTTGAGAAGTCTCTGGGGAGAGAAAAACCTTGACTAAAAGTCTCATTTGCCATAAATGAGCGTAAAACAAATATTTTAATACCTGCAAATTGCAAAAAACCGGCGTCGCGTCGGATATCATAACAATGCAAACTCATGCAACAAATTAGCACGCGGTTTGCTGGCTCTTTTCATTTAACGCCCTTTGCCAATTGTTTAAACAAAAACTTACAAACCCATAAATGTTTTGTTAAGTGCAGGGCTTTTTGCATTCATATTCGGCCGCTGCATTTAAAATTCAGAATTCATTTTTTTGGTTGCATAAAATTAACACGTTGTTGTCTCTTTCTGCTCTTCCCCCACAAAGCCACTACCAGGGGTTGGAGGAGCCACGCGATGCCAAAATGGACACAGCACTGGAACGGGCTCTGGCCCAGGCCGAGAACGATGTTACATTCAAGAAGGTCAAGCGCATGAGTTACTCGAGCAATGCGGCGGGCGAGGTGAGTGAAAAGTACCTACTGAATGGGTTCATTTCAATTGCAATTTACGGCGGGATGTTTGCAATTAGCAGACACTCCGGGCGCCGGTGGAAAGGGGTGATGCCTACTACTTGAGAAGGGTAGAAATGGGCTGTCAGCAGAGTTTGTTGTGCGTTCAACTGAAAATGATACTGCCAGGTGGGCAATGTTAGCGGGGGCGTTTTAGGTTTTCAATTTAAGGGGATTTTACATAGAAATAACTTTAGAATATAACAAAGTAAAATCCCGTAATAGGCTTGGAACCTTTTTAAACCGATTTAAATCGACTTCAACACAATATGAAGATTACAAGAAACATAAGAAATAAATTAAAGAACTGTGATCAGGTGCTTGAGTTCTCGAGTCTTTAACAAAAACTTGGTAAAAGCAATTAAGAAAGTCTGACAAAAATTCAATATGTAAATTAATAAGTTTTTTTGTTTATGTAAACCATATTTTATATTTTTCCAATTTCAATCAAGCAATTGCGATTCAGCTAATCTGGCACAAAGGAACTAGACGAAACCCTTGATACAATTTTTAAATTTTATTTTAATTTTTTTGATAAGTTTAATTTCAATTTCTAATTTCCATTCTTCAAGTCATGCGATGCTCAAACAATCAATACCAGACCAAAAAATTCTTTTACAAACAAACTATATCACCTGGTCAAATTTATAAAATCGTACAATGCTGTCGCGCTATGACAAACAAACGCACTAAAGCAAACACACATATCAATAAACAATGTTGGCTGGTATTTCCCGAAAAAATTCCATTGGCAAATAAAATTATTTGCGAAAATATGCAAAAAAAAGAATGTGCTAAAACTTCTAGGCCTAACCGAATTTACTATAAAAAGTCCGAACTTCAGGTAAAGTTTATCATATCCAAAAATGAGAGCAATAACAGGTATTCTTAGCTGTGTCATCCTGGCTTTAACTCTTAGCCACCTGCCACTGGGTGAGGCAGTGACCTGCACTGCTGATCCCGCTGACCCGGATTGCATAAATTGTACGGAAACTCCAGAGAATCCTGAGTGCGTGGCTGAGGCTGAAGAGACCACTGCTGCTCCTGCAGGTGAAGATACCACTGCAGCAGCTGGTGAAGAAACTACTGCGGCAGCTGGATCAGACTCAACCACCGCAAGTTCCGCTGCAACAACTGCTGCACCCCCTGGCAAGAAGAGGATAGTGCGCCGGTTTAGGAGGACCATTAGCAGGCCAAACAGGGTTCGCAGGAGAAGGAGGGGAAATGCAAATGGAAACGCCAATGCAAACAGAAATGGAAACCGAAATGGAAACACAAATGGAAACACAAATAGAAACAGAAATGCAAACAGAAATATAAGAAGGCCAGCCGTACCTCCCCTAATTCTTTCAGGGGGCGCGATCATTTAAAAGTGATAAAGGACATGCACAACATATATTAAATGCTAATGCAATACCTAAGACCGCAATGCTAAAAAATAATCAATAAATTTTTGTCTGAGAACATTACAATAATTCGTTTAATTTTGCCTTTATCCATGTCAGTAACCCTGAATAAGGAATTTTATGCGCGATACTTGTAGAGTTAAACTTGTATAAGCTTGTCAAAAAAGTCTTGCGGTATTTTGATTAAATTTTCAATTGTTCATAAAATTGGTTATAATAATGCGATTTAAGTCAAATATGCGCCGTTTTGTTCGATGACGAGTTCCCAACGAGATGCCAACTTCATAATGCCCCTCTTATAGAAGCTGGCTTCCCTATGGGCAAAAAACTCGGAGAGCCAATTTTCACAGGACTCTCTTGTGGCCAACTTCCGACTACAAAGCTCGTTCGCCATGGACAGAAATAGGTGGTAATCACTTGGTGCGAGATCCGGACTATACGGTGGATGCAAAAGAACCTCCCATCCGAGCTCCCGGAGCTTCTGGCGCGTCACCAAAGATGTGTGTGACCTGGCGTTGTCCTGATGGAAGACAATTCGGCCTCTGTTGATCAAAGATGGCCTCTTCTGCATGAGTGCTGCATTCAAGCGGTCCAGTTGTTGGCAGTACAGGTCCGAATTGAGCGTTTGGCCATAGGGGAGCAGCTCATAGTGGATGATTCCCTGCCAATCCCACCAAACACACAGAAGAACCTTCCTGGCCGTCAATCCAGGCTTGGCCACCGTCTGGGCAGCTTCACCGCTTTTCGACCACGACCGTTTGCGCTTCACGTTGTCGTAAGTGACCCATTTTTCATCGCGAATCACCATCCGCTTCAAAAACGGGTGGATTTTGTTGCGATTCAGAAGCGATTCGCATGCATCCATACTGCTACTATGCCGGTCTCTTTCGATCAATTCAGCGATTTTATCGCAATTTTCGACGACAGGCCTACCGGACCGTGGCGCATCTTCGATCACCTCTGCACCAAAACGAAAACGTTGAAACCATCGTTGTGCGGTGGAAATGGAAACTGTATCGGGTCCATAAACTGCACAAATTTTATTGGCAGCATGAGATGCATTTTTGCCTTTATCGTAGTAGTACTGTAAAATATGCCGTATTTTCTCTTTATTTTGCTCCATGTTTGCGACGCTATAACTCACGAACGACTAAAAACAAACAACAATAATCAAACACGTGTTAGTGCGTGAAAAGAGCTTTCCAAAAAGCTCTAGCGTGAACCGATGCGACGAATACAACTAGAACTACGCGCTTGCAAAGACAAGCTTGCGGAAATACCGCAAGACTTTTTTGTATTTGAGCTTGGTTCTTGTTAATAAAATTGTGTGGCCTACTTTTAGGCATTTCCTTAAGGTCCACAAATTTTTGCATTGCATTTGCAAGGGGGCAGCATGAGCAATATTTCAATAAGTTAACAATTATGTTGGTGCTCCATCAAATTATATTAAGGAACGCTATTAAGCATTTCTTTCGCTGAAAGACGGGTATATCAAAGTCGGGCAGGGCGACCTTAATTAACGCTCCCGTTTTTCTTAAGGTGAATTGTGGACGTCATATGATTGCTTCTTAGCGTTGCAAACATCCGCAAACATCCTAGCAAAACTACGATGCGCCCTGCGAAGGTAAAAACAACCTAAACTGTACAG
The DNA here is from genome assembly GCA_018904235.1 of Lordiphosa stackelbergi. Classification (NCBI taxonomy): domain Eukaryota; kingdom Metazoa; phylum Arthropoda; class Insecta; order Diptera; family Drosophilidae; genus Lordiphosa; species Lordiphosa stackelbergi. The sequence goes on along the minus strand of JAEIFU010001692.1, from coordinate 17,319 downwards.
GTACCAACGATTCGGTTTCGTTTCGATCAGAGACTAAAACCGAAACGAACAACGTTTGGGTTACGGTTACAGTTTTGGCGGATCAGTTTTTTCCGGTTACGGTTATATTAGGTTGTGGAATATCGCTTACGGTACTGGTTACGGTTATTAACCTAATTCTGTTTCGGGTTTTGGTTACGGTTACGGTTATAAGTATGAAATATAAATTTTACAATTCATGCAGACAAAAGCAAGGATTCATTATAAATTCTACTTCTGAAAACAAACGCTTAACACTTATTTGTGTGGGTGGTTCTGCTAGCAAAACTTTTGATAATTTAAAAAGATCTGGAAATTTTGTTTCAGTTTTTTCGACCGTTACAATATGTGTCCTCTGTCAAGCCATATTTTTAAAGAAGATGTCAGATTGTTTTTAATTGGAACTGCGTGAAATTTCCGACCAACAAGTCAATCTTATTATGGGTGTCCAACCATTTAATACAGTTAATTTTCCGCTCGGCAGATAAAGACACATTATATCTCGGATCAAGAAATATGTCACATAGGTAAGCATCATTCTCGAACAGACTTGGGTTTCTGAATTCTAACTCGTGAGACTATAGTTTGGTCCTTTCTGAAAGAAAGAGGAAAGATGAGGAGGGTAAAGATATTGGTTAGCTGCACTCACTCTTTCTCGTTCGCTCTCTTTTCTTTGTGGCCGTCAGCAATAGTGAGGCGCCATGTAAGCCTGTAAATTGTTCATTGTGCAAACATAAAATTTACTTCAGAGCCGGCCATGCATAACTCAGTGTCAAAGAGAGAAGGGCATATTTTTCTGTCCTCTCCATTTGTGCCAGAGCCAGCCAGCCATAGCTACCAGGGGCCGAAGTCACTCATGTTTTTATGTAAACGCTAGCCAAACTTATGGTTGTGTGAACTGGTGAACACTGAATTGCATGTAAGTTGTAGTCTGGAGAGAGCTCTCTTGCTTACTAACACAAGCACACTTCTCTGTCCTCTACATTATCCCGGCACTGATTTACGTTTATCGAAATTTTTATTAGTAGAGGAAAACCGAAATTAACCCGTGTATTTGTTTCTGTTTCGGCTCTGATAAACGGGTTTGGTAATAAAGGTTATAGGGTTACAGTTATAAGAAAAAATGTTTTTCGTTACGGTTACGGGTTCAGTTACCCGTAGTTGCGAAAAGCCCAATGGGGCAAGTGCTTAGACTGTTTCGTTATAACAGAGAGGAAGTGAGTTCGAATTCCATTGCACCACAATTTTTTTAGTGGTCTTTTATCAAAAATTGTTCCAAAATCTATCAATGTATACTTATAAATCTGTGGGCCCGACTGACTCCGGTTCGGGCTTAGGTTCGGGAGGTGCGAAATTCGAAAGGTTCAGTTTATAGTTCGATCCATAGTTCGGTGGAACCAAGAAACCAGAACCGAACCGGTTCTTTGAGGTTCAGTTTAAGACTGGTTTGCAGCCTTGATCAAACCTCATTTAAAAGATCTATTGAAGACAGTCAACAAAAATGACATCAAGACGTACATATATTCTAGATAGATCGAAATTTATTCGATATTTTCGAACTCCTAAACCCTACTAAACTATACTGACAAAAGTGCCTCACGAATCGTTTCAAGTGTATGCAAAGGCACAATGCCTAAATTTTGGTTTCTTGTGGTCAACATCAAGTCTTAAAATGATTCGTTTCAAGCTTCAGCCCTTCTCAGCCTCAAGCTCTCGACACATGTCTTCAGTAGATTAACTCCAAATTGCTTAAATCAGCTCCATAAACTACCCTTCAAATGATGGTAAAGTCGCCACTCCCTGACCCCAGGGCGAGGCCCCCCCTATCAGTCGGATGCAATAAAAGTACCGACAATGCCAACTTAAAACACACAACAACTACAATAACTACGATAAAAACAACAAAAACAATAAGGAAAAGTGTCTGCAAATCGCATTTGTCATGTCTCACGGACTTTTGTCCTCGTTGCGGGTAGGTGGGCCGGAGCCTCACTGACAAGCAGCATTTAAGCTTAATTACTGGCAATTATTTGGCGGAGCAAAGAAGAAGAACAAGAAAGCAGAGACGAAGCACACAGAGAGAAAGAAGAAACTGACCTCAATCATTAGTTGATAAGCACAGCGGAAGCCAAAAGTAAGCGCTGCACTCGATGCACAGGGACGGGCAAAAGCTGCTGCTGCAGAAACCAGGCAACAGGACAATAAACCAAGCTGGCGTAGGTCATAAATCAATGCTGTATGCAGCGACGACTTTTGGTGGGGGCAAGAAGGTCAGCTGTACATAAAAAGCGCATGCGAAGTAAAAACTCAAGAGTACAGAGTAGTTGAAAATCATGTTAGATTTATGGTAAAACCAGATGAAGCTGTTCAAGCACCCACCCTGCCCCGAGCAACACAGTAAAAACAAACAAGCGGCTAGGAAAAAACTGTAGTAAGCTCTTAGGCGACGGAGCAGAACAGACGGCACAGAGGCTGAGAACAATTGAAAAAGAGAAGCGTATTCTAGTCTTTCCATTTTGGGCTAAAAACTCAATGCAGCAGCTTTGAAGTTTGGTTAACTTCTATCGCTGACAGAGGGAGGACATTGGAGGATTTGTGGTTCCAATCAAAGTGCGAGCATAGATTGATTTTTAGGCATTGTGCTTGAAAATTGCACGACAATTGAACCAAAAGTGATGGAAGATGGTGATTTTGAAGTTTCTGTTTCTTGATGCATCTTCCTTTTAAAAGCGAGCCCGAGGTTAAACTGAGTTGTCAGAACTACAGTTTAATTATGGAGAAACACGAACCAGCTGTTTGTTCAGCCTTGAGCAGTGAATCAAAACTTCTAGGAAATTACAATTTATGAATCGAGTTAATTTAAGCAAAGTATAAAGATCACGGCAGCTATCAGATATATTTCAAAGAGCTTCATGCCTTGCCTGTCAGTTAAGGCGATTTTACACTCTATAACACTATACAATTAGGCCATACACTAACAAAAAAATGGCCTTAGGCCTTGTGAGATTTGCGCGAGCTTATAACAGACCTCCCCCCGCCGCACATCGTGCTTGTACAATGGACGAAAAGCAATATATTTTTCGGAAACGCCAGCTGCCTTTTCTTTCTTTGATTGTGCTCCATAGTGTGCGACTTTAATTGATGTTTCATTTCCGTTGCAAAGTGCTTCCGTTTTCCTGAGTTTCACATCCGCCGCTGTTTGTTCTGTCCGCCATTGGTTGGAAAGTTGCGCCAAGTTCGAGTGGCGACCTGGTAATTGAGTATCAATGCGGTTTTAAGTGAAAAATGCTGCCAGTTGTTCCGTTCCCCCCTGAATGCTAGGTGGGCGTAGGGGCAACCATTTCCGTTTTTAATCTTTTGCCTTGATTTCTTCACTCTTTGCTTCGTAATTCGTTTCCATGCGCTGTGTTTTGTATACCCTGTAGCAAAAGTGCAATGGGTATAATAATTTTGGGTAAATGTAAGTGACAGAAAATATATTCTTGATCAGACCTCTATCAAATCGAATGAGCCATGATTGGTAGTAGAGTAGTAGAGCGATAAGCAAATAGCTTTTCAGTTCCGCTGGCCAGCGGTCGTTGAAGTATGTGGGAGTTGGTTTACGTCGTGCAATTCAAACCTGATTTACGGCCACAGTATAGTGGGAGAAAGAAAGAGAAAAAAAGAGCGTGCCATTTCGTAAAGCTCTCTAAAAGCGTTTGTCAACAAGAGCGAGGCCAAAAAGTAAGAGTATATTAATATGCAAAAATAAAGCGACCCGAAACAGCTCTGATCTACTTCATCGACCGCTGGCCAGGGCACAGAAAGCTCAAAAATGTCCCATAAGGTACAAATATGGACAATAAAACGACCCAAAACAGCTCTGACCTACTTCATCGACCGCTGGCAAGGGCATAGTGGTCAGAAAACACGAAAATGTGGCATAAAGTACAAAAATTGAGATATCGAGTCCACGTTTGTCACAGATAAAATTTCGGAAAAATATTGCAGACCTATCGGAACACGCCCACCCCCAACTTCTATGCTAGCGCATATTTAGTACTTATACCTTTTGAACCTTAACACTTGTAATCAGGGAATCAAACCGGAACTGGAACCGGAACCGTATGCCGAAATGAACAGAATGAAACTTAAAACCGGAACCGATATTTTTAATTTTTGTATACCGGTATCCGGGAACCGATATTTTCAGAACCGAAAAGACCGAAAAGAACCTAAAATTTGTTTATTTATTTATTTAGGTTTGACAAAGTTCTGTCAACATTACTGGGTACAATTCAAAAAAGACAGTAAATTATTTCTTAAATCTAACACAGAAGAGTGAGCAGAGAAAAGATGGTAATACAATTTATAATTAATACACAAATTTCGAAAATGTTCATAGTGGGCAAAATTTGTTAGGCAAGGCTGTAGGTAGATCGGAGAGAAATTTTTGGTTAGGCGGAAAGGAACCGCAAGATTTATTTGGCATAACAGAGCACAAAAGTCAATATCACCTGATAAAAGTTTGTGAACAAAAAGCACACAATGGCACGTCTGACGGTTCTTAAGAGATGGAAGATCAATTAAGAGAAATCTATGCTCGTATGGTTGGAGGGATCCCAGTTGAGGCCGCAGAGGGCAAAAATTAAAAACTGTTTTTGAACCGATTCAAGTTGGTCTTGATATTTTTGGTAGTGCGGTGACCAAACACATGAACCATATTCAAGTATTGGTCGTACCAGTGAGACGTATAAATGTTTAGTCAGATACGGATCGTTAAATTCCTTGGCCCATCTTTTGATAAACCCAAGAACACCCATAGCTTTGTTAGAGATGACAGAAATGGTTATAAAGCGTTTAGGGACAGCGTGCCCATCGTTAACCGTGCGTCGGGTTTGTCTTCAATCGTATAGTCAAAATACGGCTGTGTGCGTGAAAGTCCAAATTTCACTTTTCAGCGTTTAGAGAAAGTACCGAACACCATGTTGAGAAGTTTAATCAATTGAAGAGGAGAGGACACATCGGTTCGTTATAAGACAAGCAGAGTTTAAGGTTCATCAAGAAATGTGAGTGAAGCAAGACATGAGGGATGTCGTTAATGAAAAGATTAAAAATTAAAGGTCCAGGATGACTACCCTGAGGAACTCCAGAGAGTACGCTGATGGACTCAGAAAGCGTCGAATTCAAACGGACACGTTGCGAACGGTCTGTCAAATAAGCCTTTATCCAGTTAAGAAGATTAGGAGGAAATCCAAGTAGATACAGTTGGTGAAGGAGGAGATCATGATTGACGGAGTCGAAAGCCTCGCTAAAATCTGTATAAATTACATCCGTTTGCAGTTTATTACTGAAACCCGAATTCACAATGGAAGTAAACTCAAGCAAGTTTGTAGAAACCGAACGTTTTTTCAAAAAGCCGTGCTGAGATTGTATTTGAGAAGTAATAAGCATTTCAAATAGTTTAGGAATGTCGGATAGTTTAGAGCAGTGTCCGGCACCTTTCAATTTTCTGTGTATACAAGTAGCAACGTCCATCCTCTGTAGCAGCGGCGTCGATACACAGACACTATACGAGCGTTCACTGCTCTCTTTTGCAACAACAAACATGTGCTAACTGAGAGTGCTCTCGCGTGTCTGAACGCACACATGCAAAGGCAAAATAAGCATGTGTGTTTTGCCGGACACTGGTTAAGAGATACACCTGTAATTTGTTACTGACGATTTAGATCCCTTTTTATGAATAGGAATGACAAAAGATTCATTCCAATCGTTGGGAAACTCACCTAGTTCAAGAGATAAGTTAAACAGCTTTAAAAGCGGAATGCATAAAGAACTAGCACAATTTTTAAGCACACAGCTTGGTACATTATCAGGCCCGGGAGTATATGACGTTTTAATAGAACGAATACCCGAAAGCAGACACTCTAAATCCAATACAGGTGGGTATAATAGAATAGAATAGAGTAGAATAAGCATATGGGTTTAAGGTACCAAAGCTAGTCCATGATGCAGAAAAAATTTTGCGAATAGATTTGCGATGTCAGCTTCATTATTAGCAGTCACATTATGGAGGGAAAGCGATGGAGGAAACTGAGAAGATTTGCGTTTGGAGTTGACGAAGTTATAGAACCTTTTGGGGTCATGCTGAAAGCTTATCCTACAGCTGAGCAAATAGTTGCTGTTGCATTCGGTATGAAGTAGCATAAACTTTGAACGACCCACAGAATATCTAGCGTAGTCCAACTGAGAACCAGAATTCTTGAATTTTTTGTGAAGGCGAGTTTTCCTATTTTTCAAATTAGATAAACTATTAGTTAACCATGGAGATGACCGCGGGCAGGAGGAAGTGTATGAAACTGGTACGTGATTTATTAAAGCAGCATAAAAAGCCTCGTAGAATGACTTTGAAGCTTCTTCCATATTAAGACATGTGTCAAGGAAGGACCAATCGCACGTAGAGCCTCAGAGCCTCATTCAGGGATATAAAATTCGCTTTACGAAAGCAAAAAGATTGACTTCGTTGGGCAGACATTACAGCGCAGTTCGGCATATCAAGTTCGAAAATAAGTTCAATAGCAGGGTGATGAACATCCTCCGGAAGAGAAAAAGGAGGAACCCTTGATAACGCAGAGTTGGAGATGTCACTGACAAATACAAGATCAAGGATCCTGCTCCTACTGTTCGAAATAGAGTTCATCTGTCCAAGAGACAGCTCAGACATTATATCGGAGAATTCGTGTTGGAAAGCACCGATGTACCGATACAGTTTCGGTTCTGAGTGCAACAACTTTTGTGGGATTTTTACGCAATTTTGCTCAATTGTTAGCTTTAAATAGGAAAAAGATTCTGGCTTAGCAGAACTTTGGTTCAGTGAAATAGAAAAACGGGAGACCAGTCTCTTTGAAAATAATACATTCCTATGTGGAATTTATAATGTCAAGCTAACCTCTGAACAGAAAAGTACGCGTGTAACTGCTTTGACTTTCTGTTCAGTTTCAACTAAATGAGGAAAGTAGCTTTGGAAAGTAGCCATTACACAGTCTGAAATAGGGTTGTCGATATTTCTCATAATATTAAATTTTCAATATCGATATTTGATATATCGTCTTCAAAAAACACCGATATATCGATATTATCGTTATTTTCTAAAGCTTAGGAAAACTGTTTAGTTTATAGTTTATTGGGTTCATGACGATAATTTTAATATATTATAACACTGACACCTAATATTGCAGCGTATTTCTGCATCTATACGTGTATGATTAGTTCTTAAATGCGATTTTAAGTTGTATTACCAGATGATTTATCAGGCTAGCCATATAATTTGCACCTATTAACATAGTAACTTTTCTGAAACAAAATATCATTTCGGAATAACCCTTATAGTCCAACATAAATATTGGTAAACCGATAAAGTATTGACAACCCTAGTCTGAAAGTGGAGATGAAGTTGATTTGTATATGAATTTGTATGAGAAGAAAGAGGACAATACAAATAGTTTAGTATCTCCCTTAAGAAGTCAGCTTGACGGACTTACATTGACCGCTACTAAGCTTCTAAGAAGTTATAATTTTTTTACCTTCTTTGTAACTAATTTTTGGATGATTATGTTTTAATTTAATCATCTTATGTATATCTTTTTTATAGCTTTAAATAGTATGTATTCCGATTTTAAAAGATTTTTTTTATATATTATGGATATGGTCGGTTCAATAAAAAAAATCTTCTAAATAAAGTCTTTCTTTATTTGTGAAACTTTATTTAAGTGTTACCAGATTTAAACTGTTAAAGTTTTACAAGTTCCCGACATATAAATATGTAGTACCCCACGTATTTTGTACTTAGCTCCCAAAATTTCGAGAACAAATGTTAGATACTCATGGGCTTTACTTCACACTGTTTGTCTGGCTTCAAATTTCAAACTTTGGCAGTTTCAGGGTACTTCACAGTCGAGCTTGACCGACTTTCTTATTTGTTTTCTGTATGTTTTTTTTTTCAATTGCCTCGTGCTCTATTCGAATGGGGTTAATTGAGTTTTAGTGGCCCAGACTCACTTTAAACAGATTACAAGTCGTTGGTGGAGGAGAAGTTTGGCTTGGTTGTAGGCTTGGCAAGTTTGTTTGCATTTTTGTTGCTGCCGCTCCTCGAAATATTTAGAGCATGTCTGTCGCTCAAGTGTCGTCCCAATCCTCCAGTTCTCATCTTCCTATTCCGCTACCAAAATAAATTAATGTGAAAGTTGATTTGTGGCAATTGACGCTTGGATGACTCCTGGCTGCTACTTGCCAGCGAGTTTTAATTGAAGCGGTGTGCTTCAGCAAGAGCAAGTCTTAAGAAGGAAATTAAGAAAGTTTTTTTAAGTCTTTCTTATAAGCCCGCCTGACGACTATTTTGTATCTGTAGGAGGCAGGCGTGCGTGCTGCGGATTTGAAAGTCATTAGTGCCAAATGCTAGATGTTAATGGCTGATAGTACTAAGACTCTTCATTAATCGATTTCATATCTTTCAAATTGCAGCTAACCCAACGGCTGGCCAAAATCGCCGGGCTAAACATGCGCACAGGAGATGCTGATACCAGCTCCAGCAGTTTGGCCGGTAGCCGCATGAATTCCATACCAAACTCACAATTGAATGTGGATCTAAAGGCTCTGGACAAATTGGTGAGCAGTCTATTGGAGCAACATGCTGCTGGTGTTAAGGCTGGTGGCAGTAATGCTGGAAGTTCTTCCGTGTTGGAGACGGGCACTCGCACGCCGCCCCTGCAAAGGAAGGCTTCCAAGAAGCTAAATCGCTGGCGTCCCCTGTCAAGATCCGCACACAGCTATAAACGAGGAGATGGCAGCGAACAGAGGGGGGGAAACTTTACGCAATTGCAAGAGCGCACCGAACCACTGGCCCCACACCCACCCAATATGCCCACCATAATGGAGAGCAGCGCTGGCAGCCCCACACCGAATAACACCCAACAGCGGGGATCGCAAAATCCTTGGACCTCTTCGCTGGAACGCACACCAGGAGCAGTGCGAAATATGCTGCACACCATCAGCCAGGCTGCCTCTGGTGCGGGAGATGTTGAGGAGGATCATCTTAATTTGACACAGAATTATGCGGAATAGCTGAATCCGTACGTGTCAACTTTATATACGCTAATTTGAATGCTTTAATTTCAAAAATATACATGGCATAAAATAAAAAGTGTGAAATGTTGATTAAACTTGCCGCACAACACTGAATATTCAATTGATGAACCTTTTTTAACAATATATAATTTAGTTCTTTTAAAACAGGTAACTAAAATGATAAAAATCGTATAACTATTGATATCAATGACCAGGCCAAACGGTCAAATTCAATCCCGAAAACCTACACAGAAAAAACTTCAAGAATTTTGTAATTGAAACATTTACAGAGGGTGCACCATGGCGTTAATTCTACCACAAGTAATTCTAATTTCAAGTACAATTTTGTATTAAATTCTGTTTTGGGATATCTATACTATAAATTTGTAGAAAAAAATGTGTGTGTAAGGGGCCATCTCCAGTATTTTTTGTGTGTCATTCTGTAGCACGGAACATTTTATTATTAAACATTAAATTCATTTAGTAAGCAGCGAAGGGCGCGGGTCTACTAGTATTTAATAAATTTCGAACAATTTTAAAATATTTTTGATTTTACTTTTTCCTTTGAAAAATGCATTTCTTAAACCCAATTAACTAATCAATTAGAAACCAAATATTCTTCGTTGAATCCTAAAGATAACCTAAAATACATTTCCCAAACAAATTAAAGTAAATTAATTTATTCTTGAACCGACGCGTCGACTCTGCATTGAATTAACTAAGGCTCAAAGATCAATATTTAGTAAACTCTGAAAAAAACCCAAGAGCTTTGTATTGGAATCAAATACAAATGGTGTCAATAGTACGGTAAGTATAAATATATATAATTCAAGAACAACATTTTTATATCAAGTAGAAATTTTCTATCACGAAATACATGAATTAAGTCCGTTTCGGATTAATTTTTTATGCAAACTTAAAAGTCTAATAAAATCGAAATTCAACTCCAACACTTTCTTCACTTCACACTTCGTCGTTGCAAAACGTAATTGGTTAAAGTCCATAAAATTCTGCAGTTATTTATAATTTGTTCTTAATATGGTTTACTCAGTATTTAATCAAATATGACTTAACATCCAAAGAAAATAATTAACCAAAGGCCAAGATAGTATTACTGTAGGTCAGAAATATACCCTAAGATTCCTAAGTTCTCAATAAAAGAACGTTTGTTCATATTTTAATTAAATCAACAGTCGATTTTCGACTTAAGAATACTTCGTACAAAACACAAGGAAACAAAATATAATTATTTTTATGATATGTGATTTTAGTTGATTTGCTGAACACGAATCTGTTTTGCGGAAATGGTCCATCATGTCTAGAAATGACTATTTTGACTGAGTCTATTTTAATTTATATATTTGTTTTGACTCTCTTTTGTCGGAAAGAACCAATCCTTAACTTTGAAATAAACCATTTTAATCAATTCTATGATTTTTTTAAGCAAAAAAAAAAGAGGGGCCGTAGAAGTTTGTAAAATTTTTTGACATGCATGTGTTTGAGATAACATAAATTGTTAATGCAAAAATTTTCACTAAAAGTCCATCCGAAAAAACAAAGTATCATAATGGTGTGGTTCTAATATTTTTCGTTTATGCTTCAAATTTGTTGATTTTAATTTCTTGTTGTTTCAAATTATAAATAACAAGACAGAGGGAGGGATCAGAATATTATAGATGTTGAAAAAAAGAAAATCAATAAAAAATTAACTATGCGTCCCTTTGATTTCAAACTGCTGTCACTTTTGACTTTTTCTTCTCAATTTTCAATTGCAGTATTTGTATCGGCTGAGTGTGGAATTAGAGCATGAGAATTACCATCAAGCATTTATGTACACACATTTAATACACGTTCAATTTAAGTAAGCTTTTAGTTGCCTTGACTCACACGCGCTGCGTGGCACAGTTGTCTAAAAGTGCAAACCTATGGAATTTCCTCAGTCCAAGGGAACCAAAAGTTTTTCATGTAGGTTTGATTAATTCGTTGTTTTTCGGAATAACAAAATAATTGGGGCCAACACCAGCAAGCTTTTAAGCAGCGTAGTACAAACTTGCTTTTTTCCTTTAAACATAAGCATACATAGCTCCCATTCCATACTTATGCTCAGTACAAAATAATGTGACATAAAACATATATATTCAAAACGGTATATCTTCACTTAAAAAAATCGTACAATGGTTTGGGACAATTTATGTTAACGGTAAGAAATAGTACTTTTCGTTATTATCAAAAAGAGTCAAAACAAAAATGTTAAAAATGGGCAACTTTAAGCAACTTCAAGCTCAAAAAACCAAAAGATTTTCGAAAACGAATTCGTATTCAGATAATATAACCAACCAATCAATATACTGGAACTTGTTGCCTAGTGTAATTTAAGTACATCCAAAAACAAACCCTACCTAGTGTACGTCTGCAGGGATAATCTTTAAATTTTTAAACTGGATTTAGGATGGTCGATATGGGCAATCTGTCCAGTTTTCATTAAGATCGGATAAAACAAAGCGGGGAAAAAAATACAGCTACCACCACTGCTTTCAATTGAGAGAAAGGCCTAAGAATTCATGAGAAAAAGATTGGACGCTCTAGTTCATAGGATGTTTTGTTATTTTTTTCAATATTTCTTCCATATTTGTTGTTTTAGTTGTTCTATGCATTCTCAATCCACTCTTTATCCATACATTATATCTCCACCCTTTTTGTTTGTTTCATACAAAGGAGACTGTCAAACGGAGACAACAATATAGGAAACAAATGAAGGAAACACTAAAAGAAGGCCAGAGTTATTAGAAATAATAGGATGACTAAGGGCCGTTTTCTCATGTTCCTGATTTTGCTCAAATCGACATCCACCTAGATTTCGCAACTAGGTGGTTTTTGTGTAATCGGTTGTCTCATGTAGATTGATTTTAAATTTGGGCATTTGCGCCACGGTCACACCGGGAGGGCTGGAAAGTTGGCAGCGCCTTGCCACTCGAGGGATTTATGCTTTATTTATTGCGCGCCAATTTTAAAAAATAAAGCATGCATTTCACAAGTCTGTCTCTTCGGCAATATCTGCAGGTGTCTTGCAAATAAAAGGCACATCCAATATTTTCCATTTTGGGTCTACTTATTATCAATTCAGACTTGACTGTTTTTAGCAGTAGTTTTTTTTTTTAAATATTTTTCAGTGTGACCATATGCACGCATACATAAAAATACATTATTTGGTTAAGCAGGTACATGGTTTTAAAATCAATGCGGATGAAGTAGATGGCAACGAAATCCATCTAGATGGCTAACCATGAGCATGAGCAAAGCAAATGCAACAAATCCACCTAGATTAGCAAAAACAGCAACATGAGAAAACGGCCCTAAATACAGAGCTGGGAATGCTGATTAAAATTTTTTTCAATTAGTTAATTTTACAAGGCTAAATACTGAAGCACTAATCAACTATTTGATTTAACCAGTTGAACTTTTCAATTACCATTAAATCCGGTTGAAATATGCTTACATTTTAGCTCAACTGTTTTTTCCATTCAATTAAATTTTAATTGAATATTTTCACTAAAATTTAGAATTAGTTGAAAGTTCAAGCTTTAAGTCAATTATTAATGGCACTTGAACCCAGTCAAGTGCCAGCTGAATTTTATTTATTTATTTCCCTTCCATTAAAATTTAGCTTGGCATATTTCCCTTCCAGCCAATTTTTAATTGAGAAATTTCCCTTAAATAAATTTTCAATTGGGATTTTTGACACCAGCCAAAATTTAATTGAGAAATTTCCCTTACATTAAATTTTCAATTGGGACTTTTCACAACCAGCCAAAATTCAATTGGGGATTTTTACTTCAATTGAATTTTCAATTGGGACTTTTCACAACCAGTCAAAACTAAATTGAGAAATTTGTGTAAAAACAAAAGCTACTGTGTTCAAAATATTATTTGAACGCTGAAGTCTTGTATTTTTTCCTAGTTTCAATGGCCAATAGCCGACTTTGTAACACAATATCGATAAGCGATACCAACGTAATTTGAACAATTTAAAATGCATCAAAAATAAAAATCGTTTGGATATTGACGACAGCGTCAAATACCAAGATTTTGATCTTGGGCATACGAGTATTTATTTCTTCAGCAGAGAACAATTTGGTGAAAACCTTGCAGGTACCCGGCGTGCGTTGCTACGCCCCATTTAGAATTTTAAAAACAAAACGAAGAAATGACCCTTACTTGTCAATTGCCATTAATTCAATCTTCACGATAATCTGAACTTATTTAAAATTCGCGATTTTTCAATCCGTTTGATCGACAACTTTTATTTACCTGTCTTCTAAGAACAAATTGTCGCTTATATGCAATCCAATGATAGATAAAATATATTATTAATAATATATTGTGGCTCGTGAGCCACAACACTCGGCCCTGAGCTGTGAGCCACAGCTCGTGAGCTGGGAGCCAGCAACCGGCTCTCGGCTTTTGAGCCATAGCACGTGAGCCGCTCTCGGCTCGTGAGCCCCAGCTCTCTGTTCTACGCTGGGAGCCACAGCTCTCTGTTCTACGCTGGGAGCCACTGACTGTGTGGTTCGCGAGTTATTCTTACCTATTTACCATGACTGCCGACTTTAAAAATCGCGTAATAATACCAATGAGGATTCAAAATAGTAAAAAAATGAAGAACGTTAACACCAATCAAGTGAAAAATCCAGGCAGGATCAATGCTTGAGCGCAATTTGAAGCTAACGGATCTCCATGGTAATAAGACCGCTAATTACTTAAGAAACTGCTTTTCAATTTTACAAATGACCACACATAATAACATTGCCCTGTTTATGACAATACTGAACCGCGATAAACACCTTGGAAGACCAATGCTAAAGAATATGGTCAAGATCATAAGAATCGTTTTAAACCACTTTCCGTTACCGACAAATCAATAAATCGCTCAAAAATACCAAAGAGGATCAAAAATAGTAACAATCCAAACAAATTGTACTCCCTATCAAGTGAAAAATGCTAGGATCAATGCATAAGAGCCATTCGCAGCTAAAGGTTCTCCATGGTAATAAGACCGCTAATTACTAAAGAAACTCCTTTCCAATACCACAAATTATAATAACACAGTCATGATTATGACACTACTGAACCGCGATATACACCATGGAGGACCAATGCTAAAGAATATAGTAAAGATCACAAGGAACATTTCAAACCACTTTCCGTTACTGGAAACTTCCCGATCTTTTGTCCCGTAATTGCATATGAAAATTTGGCACATTTCTCGTTTTATGGTTTTTGTTACAACTCTTATAGATGGACTTAAATTGGATCAACACCTTTTATTTACCAACCAGCAATGTCATCTAATCATCAATAAATAAATACATTTAAAACTTTTATGCAACATTTGCTGTTGTTTGACCATTTGTAATATAGCCTACGTTCAAGTCCAGGTAATTAACTATCTGAGTGCCAAATTTTATCCGAATCCGGTAAGCCAATTGTTCTTGATTGAGTAACGGGCCAACATACTAAGATACCAACTTTCACATTTATAGTATTATAGTTCTAAATCTACCAAAATCAAGCCCATTCGTTGACAAAAGTAGAGTAATCCCGCTTTTTCTTGAACCGTGAACAGCGGGTGTCATATTATGAACATTTTGGGCTAACTTTATGAACGGCTTGGGCATGATTTAAGAACATTTTGTTCTCGCAAAATAGACGCTGAAAAAAAATGTATTAAATGAATTTTTTTTTGTTTTAAAAGTTATTTTATTTAACATTTCATATTAAATTAGTTCTCTCTCTGACTTCCTCTTTTTTATTTTATTGACTTTGTCTTCTTTCTCTAGGGATCGAACTCATAACTTCGCACTGCTTAGTGCAAGAGTCGGCGTCGCTACCATCATGGCTACCGACCTCGCTCGAGACATTGCGGCGAACTGCATTATTAAGGCAAAGCCAAAGCTCACCAAAGTGACTGAAAGCTTTTTGTTAAAGGCATTGCATTGAATGTTTTACTTGAGTGGAAAAACCAAGAGCTCGAGTCAGCGTGTTACCGAAGATTTTTTTTGTGTTTTTGCTTATTTTGTTTTTTTCTTTTTATTTTTTAAATATTAATAATTATTCTAGAATGTAAAACATTTCTCAATGCGCCATTTTCGCGTTTTTGTTGTGATTTGTGCCAGTTTTAGTAAGAAAGCTTTTTAGTGGTGCTTTTTCGTGAACGTCGGGTTTGTCTTGTGAACGATAATTCACGAACGAGATCGTTCAAATAGGAGCACACTTGTGCTGGGTTTTGAATGGTCGTTTTTTTCTTAGTGTACTTTATGGGGTCGGAGGTGCTTCCTTCTGGCTATTACATACATTTGCACAACTTCATGATCCCCTTTTTCCCATTTTTAATGGGAACAGGGTATAATAAGAATTCGGCTAAGGAGTACTTATGCATTTGTTAATTAGGAATTCATTTATTCATATTATTCAAATAAAACATGATGATTGTTTGCCTCATATATTGGGAACCACTCATGCGATCTATATCATTTCTTCTGCAAATAGATACATATTACTATTAACTAATTATCTCCAGAAGGTAGGGAATCATTAATCTACAAAACTGTGAGAAATATTACGTTATTTCCAAATTGCGGGGGTGGAAGGTGGCATGGGAAAAATTAAAAATATGTAAACTTGATCTGCCTGCAGGTATATGAAGCATTTGTCCCATACATGTCAGACCTCTATCTCTTACCATCTCTGAGATCTGTTTGTTTATACGGAGAGACGGACGGACGAACAGATGGACGGACAAAGGACGGCTAAATCGACTTGGCTGTTGATGCTGATTAAAAATTTATATACTTTATGGGGTCGGAAATGATTCCTTTTCTCTGTTACATACTTTTGCGCAAACTTGATAATCTCTGTGTACCTTTGGTACAGAGTATAAAAACGCAAAACTCCAAAAATTGTCATTCTAGCTTAGATTTTGTTTGGAAATCATTAAGATTTAATAGATGACAAACGAAGACACGTAAATGGTTAGATCAAACGGTCCAAAAAGTCGCTAAATTTTCAAAATTTTTGTCAGAGCCAGACTATATAGTTGACGGGACAAGATCAAAAAATCCGGAAATATACAAAATTTTCTAATAATTTCAGATTATCATGAAAACTTTATAGTGGGCATTTATAGATGGGTAAATAGGAGGTTTTGGTCAAATTTAAATTATCATGATGACAGGTAAATAAAAGTTGTCGATCAAACGGATTGAAAAATCGCGAATTTTAAATAAGTTCAGACTATCGTGAAGATTGAATTAATGGCAATTGACAAGTAAGGGTCATTTCTTCGTTTTGCTTTTAAAATTCTAAATGGGGCGTAGCAACGCACGCCGGGTACCTGCAAGGTTTTCACCAAATTGTTCTCTGCTGAAGAAATAAATACTCGTATGCCCAAGATCAAAATCTTGGTATTTGACGCTGTCGTCAATATCCAAACGATTTTTATTTTTGATGCATTTTAAATTGTTCAAATTACGTTGGTATCGCTTATCGATATTGTGTTACAAAGTCGGCTATTGGCCATTGAAACTAGGAAAAAATACAAGACTTCAGCGTTCAAATAATATTTTGAACACAGTAGCTTTTGTTTTTACACAAATTTCTCAATTTAGTTTTGACTGGTTGTGAAAAGTCCCAATTGAAAATTCAATTGAAGTAAAAATCCCCAATTGAATTTTGGCTGGTTGTGAAAAGTCCCAATTGAAAATTTAATGTAAGGGAAATTTCTCAATTAAATTTTGGCTGGTGTCAAAAATCCCAATTGAAAATTTATTTAAGGGAAATTTCTCAATTAAAAATTGGCTGGAAGGGAAATATGCCAAGCTAAATTTTAATGGAAGGGAAATAAATAAATAAAATTCAGCTGGCACTTGACTGGGTTCAAGTGCCATTAATAATTGACTTAAAGCTTGAACTTTCAACTAATTCTAAATTTTAGTGAAAATATTCAATTAAAATTTAATTGAATGGAAAAAACAGTTGAGCTAAAATGTAAGCATATTTCAACCGGATTTAATGGTAATTGAAAAGTTCAACTGGTTAAATCAAGTAATTGTTTTTAGCTTGAAAAACTCCATTATTTAAAAAACAATTATTTTTTATTTAAGCGATGACTGATTAAAAAACTAATCAGCATTCCCAGCTCTG
>JAEIFU010001691.1:0-60895 GCA_018904235.1 Lordiphosa stackelbergi | reverse complement strand
ATTTCCACTTAAAATATATTTACCACCCATCAGCCACAAAAGTGAATGTACAGAAAACAAACGCATTAACAATAAAAATCATCGAAACAAATGTTAAAAAACGTATATAAATTTTTAGTTGGCTGGCAATTACACAATCTGTGGGGCCCGTGCGTGCTACAAATTAAAGTCGGAGCGCACACGGAATAATAAATCAGCATGCATAAAATATGCAAGAAAGAGAGTAACAAAGTGCAAATCAAAATGCATTTCGCATTTTTTCCGTTTTTTTGAATTGGCCAAACGCAGGGGGAAATTTGGACAATTTAACACTGCCTGACGTGTCTTACCTGTGCCTCTTCCTGAAGCGGGGAAATATCCAGCTTAAGATAGAGAGGAGAGTTTAATTTAGATCATTCAACTCAGACCCGTTTTGGGTGTCCCACCTACAGTTTAACCTACATCGAAAAAAATGCCATAAAACTTCAAAGGTGGCAAAAACGTTTGAGATTGAGATGATATGACTGCTCCAATTTAAAGCCAGGCACCCGGAAGATATTTGAAAAATTCGGAAACCAAAAATGGTTGTTAAAGTGTAGCAGTTTTGTTTTCTGGAATTTTAATCACTGTGCTAGAGGTGCATAGAGTATAATAAATTTGTATATATTTTTGTAACAGGCAGGCAGAAAGTATCGCCATCCGGGGTTATCCACAAGGTTACCATTTTTTGGTTTGTGGTCATCGTTATTGTTTTATTGATTTATTGGCAGTTGGAAGAATAAACTTTAGTAGGTACAGGGTGGATATAAACATCGACTTTCTAACTTTATTTTAAATGAAAGTAAAATAAGAGGATAAATATTTTTGGAATTTACATTTAATGGCCACTCTTTGTTTATTAACTAACTAAAAGTTCTCTCTATAATTTTGTGTGCCACATTTAATAAACATTTACTTTGCCTTCACTCGGCTGGGGGACTTGGATTCAAATTCTGGTAAAATGCTCAAGGAACATGACGATTTGCATCAATGATTTGTTGGTACCAGCTGGAGTTGGTCTCATTGAGACTGCTATTAACCAATGGCCTGGGCGTAGGTAAAGTTCCCTTACTTCACTTGTGGCGACTTTTCAGCATTATTAGATTTGGCTTTGTCTTATTTATCCATCATGGATTTTTCAGTTGTGGTAGTTACTTCTTTTTCTTCTGTTGGCAAAGGAATTGCTAAATTATGGGAAAATCTTTGGGTATAAAATTGTGCACCGTTTGAAAAGCTAAACTCCTTCGGTTTGTCCTCGGGTAGGGGCACCTTCGCCATTACTACATCTAAAACGGCAGGTTGAAGTACATCTTTGGTTACATCTATATGATTCAAGTCAAGGCCATGTTTTTGCTTTAGCTGTTGCTCCACATTATTTGCCACTGCATTAACGCTTAGATTTAAGGGACTCTGAGGATCCTGGGCAACGTTTGGACTTGTAGGCTCTGGTTTTTGTCTATCCACTATAATGTCTGGACGTCGACTGGGCCAAATGGTATCTACCTGTCGATCACCAGCTTGATAGCTTTGTGTTTGCGCCATGTAGCCAGTATTTGCATCTGCCCTAAAGCGTGTGATCTCAATGAGACCATCGGGTCTCAAATAACCAAAGCTTCCCTCAATGCTGCGGGCAAGTTGACATAACGACGTTTCACCCTGAAATTGAATGTTTTGCGTTTGCGATCCTCGATTTCATAGCCAAAAGCATAGGTATTAGGTCCTGTGGAAAGCAAAAGACAGTTCAATAAGTGGGTAAAATTTTGTAAAAAAATAAAATTTCAAAATTCCGAAATTAATTTTCCTCGATGGACCACGAATTATAATGAATTTACGTGCAGAAATTAATTGGCGGTCATCCATGGTTTCTTTTAAAATGAATTTTGAAATTTGCTGTTTTTGCACCGAAATTATGCATGTGCTTTTCTTCAAATGTCAAATAAATAATAAAAATATTAAATTTGTCAACAACTCACACCTAGAATTTAACTGCAATGACATTTTCAAGTTTAAAAGCAGACCAATATCGAAGTATTTGGCCTATTCAGTTGACGTGGATGAGGCTCTGAACTTTTTCACACCACCCATTAGAGCAGAGTTCCCCAGCTATAGCCCCTGGGGCACACCGAGTGCTTGCCGAAGTCATGCTTCACTGTGTTTTAGAAAGAGACACAGTCACATTTTAGCGCTCTCTTCTTGGGGAACCCTGCATTAGATGTAAAGTTGAAGGCGCGTTTACATCCACCTCCTATAAATTAGTATTTTGAAAAACGAAAATTTTTTTTTTAAAAATCGCGCGATTTTTAAAAAAAATTTTCTCCTGCGGCGCTAATTTCTACAAATTTGTGAACAACTCACCCCAATAGCAAAAAGAACTCGGGTAATTAAACTTTTTTCCACACCACCCATTAGAGGTAAAGTTGAAGGAGCGTTTTTTATTATTCGTGAAATGACGGGACCACCCCATTTCGGCCTCCAAAAACTCAGTTTCGTCTCCCAGTTTGACCACATCCCACATAACAAATTTGCAAATTTCAGGTATAGAAAATTTTGTACCAGCAAAAAAGTGTTTTTGCGAACACTTTCTACAAAATTGCACTGTACTTTTTGTTTTTTTCTTCTTCTTATTGTCCATTTGCACTACGGAATGGCAACGAAATACGGTCCTCGAACCTTTAGACGAAATTTTGCAAAGGAATTTTTGGAGAGGAAGGACATATAATAGACAATTACCTTTAGAAGAAATTTTGCACACTTCACCACATTTTGGACAGTTGATTTCCTTTAAAATGGCATTATGACTAATAAGGAAGTCAATGACATCGGAATCCGACATCGACAAAAAACTTCGAAATTGTAGTTTCACAACCCGCACAAGCCATATTAATTACAATTTTTGAACAATAATGTTCGCAGAACAATTGAACACAACAAATTTGTTCACAAATTTCATATTTATTTTTAATAATTTGACATTTGAAGAAAAGCACATGCATAATTTCGGTGCAAAAACAGCAAATTTCAAAATTCATTTTAAAAGAAACCATGGATGACCGCCAATTAATTTTTGCACGTAAATTCTTCATAATTCGCGGTCCATCGAGGAAAAATTATTTCGGAATTTTTGGAGAGGAAGGACGTATAATAGACAATTACCGTAGGTTTAAACACAAATTTCTATAGGCTTGGCTAAGCCGGTAATTTACCTTGCTCTCCTGTATGTACAATAGGTTGGACCCCTTTAGTATGACAATTTTAAGGTCAAGACGTTTCCCGTTCTTTTGGTTTTTATTGAGGTTGAAAAACCAAGAGAAAAAAAAGTAAAAGTCGAGTCTAATTATAACTCATACGCGTTTTTTTTTTATTTATAGAATAGTAACTTTATTTAAAAACTATTCTAAGTAAAAATAAAAACAGACTAACACCATGTGTTATTTCAAAAGATGACAGCAATTGAGCTGAACAAATAATTTCGGTCTAAAAATTTGTTTTTCATGGACGGGTTGTTTGGGGAATTTTTTTACAATTTTTTCGCGCTCTGTCGCCCCTATATAATTTAAATATAATTTTTTTGAATTTTCCCATTTTTATATTTTTGGATTGGTAACCAAATTTTAAAAAATTTTCGCCTTGGGAATGCTGAGGCCTTTTTCTTTCAATTTTGCTTTTTTGGGGTCCGGGCCTATGTAAAAATGGGCCTTTTCCACAAAAGGGCTCAGCCGGGACCAAAAATTAAAGTGGTTAAAAAAACTATGTTTTATCGAATATTAGGGAGAACAAAATAATAATAATAATTAACATAAAAATAAAAAAAGCTAACCAAAAACATATTTGGTTTTCACCCGGACGTGCTAGCGCAATTTTTCTCATTTTTTCAATAAATTTGATTAATTTTTTGCAAAAAGGGGCCTATGAAAAAAATTAATTTCGCTATCTAAAATCTCTCTGATGGTACAAAAGGGATAAACATGAATACATAGGAAACCATGACAAACTATGGCAATGCAATTAACTGTAAGTTTTGCTTCGCATTATGTACCCATAAAAAATTATGATGGAAGAAAATGTCGCGTGCGACATGTAGCGTGCGACAGTGATTTAAATTCAATTTAAAAAAACTACTTAATATTTTGAAGTCAAAAAAAATATATTTTTTAGAACAATCAATACATAACATTTTAAAATTAATTGCATTCACTTTTCCCCTATTGTTTGCTGAAATCAGTGCTTGAGCTAGTTTTCGAAAAAGTGACTTCTGTCTGTGTCGCGTGCGAATGCCTTACATTTTTGTGATTATCTTGAAAATGAACAAATGCCCAAAATCGATATTAACACAGATTATAGCGCTAACCAAGAGCTATAAAATTCGCATTTAAAAAAAATAAAAAAATCTAGGCACATTTTTTTTCAATTTTATTGGCTAAAAATTTCCCTTTCAACAACAAAAAATTTCCCATTTTTTTACTTAGAGCCCTGCATGAATCGAATCAAAATTCCCCTTGACTTTGTTTCTGATTTGGAACTATCTATGAATTTTTATAGCTCATAACATGAGCCATGAGCTTTTGATCTGCTTGAAATGATTCAGCTCAGATTAGCTCAACAAAGCAACTAGATCAATCATGCTCAACTCAAATAGCTCAAAGGGTTCAATGAATAGATCAAATAACTCAGAGCCTACTTTCATTCATTTCAGAGCAAATTTAAACAAAATTAATTTTCTTCAATTTCTATGTTAATTCAAAATTAGTGAAAAGAACAACAAAATTATGAAATTGCACTGGACCAATCAGTAAGTTTATGTTCAATTGATAACTGCAAAATAATTATGAGAAAATTCATGTCACAAGAGCATACACAAAATAACACCATAATCAATCCCACAACTGGAAATGGTGCATTTGACGACTTCGTACGATCTTTTCACACGAAACTGAAGAGGACATAATTAATCGGGAAATAAAAGCATATACGAGCAGTATGAGCAGATTTAGTGAAGACTTTTTGATCTGTTAAAATGGTGGGAAAACCATAAAGACCAGTTTCCCCTTCTTCAGCTAAGTGTTTTGGGCGTCTGCAACGGGAAATACCGCGGTGCACAGTACTAGTTCAATTACTCTTCCTTGGGTCATACCCACACTAATGCGGCAGATATTTGAGCGGTTGTCCCTCAGCTCGCCAATGAAGCAACGTCATTCGAGGAAGGACCGGAGCATAGCAAATTGCGAATTTGGAAAAAAAAAATTTTTTTAGTTTTGAGCTTGATCTGTTTGGAGCACTATTTGAGCTTGATCTATTTGAGCTTGATCTGTTTGAAGCTTGATCTGTTTTGAGTTTGATCTGTTTGGAGTCACTTGAAATTTGAGCTGACTAATTTGAACTAAAAAAATTGTTGACTTGATTTACTTGAACCACTTTTTTAAAACATGAATCAAAGGCCCCTTTTACTCCATTCATGCAAGGCTCTAATACTTCTCATATGGTTCACTCAGGCCGTGTAACAGTGCTGGAAAAAAGGAAAGTTGATTCTCCCCCATTGGACCAAACCAACTTTTTCTAAAGTAATTGGCCCGCTGATTAGTAAAATCGCCATAAAAAATTCTATTGACGCATTATCGAGGTATTATCGATAAACGATTTTTTCGATTTTTTCAAAAGTTGCCTCTCATAACTTAATTTGGACAAAAATTTTGTTCTCGGACAAAAATGAGCTGCGGTCTGTGCTGTTATATCTATGTGCTCAAATCTAGAGAACAAACAATTTTTTTGCTAAATTTCAAAATTTATCGAAATTAAAATGCTTGTAGATTCATTTACTTTCGTAAAAACTTTACCTCAAATGCCGAATTCGGACACAAAGTGGATTTTTGATGAATTTTGAGTTAAAATTTGGAATTTTCCTGATGTCGCTGGGTGGCTGTAGACTGTAGGAGTAGACTAATTCTAATAAAACAATTTTTTTGCAAAATTAATCAATATCCATTTCAAACAATGTCAAATTACAGACAACCAATTTTTTGCATGTGTTTGCGTTTCTTTGATACTCTCGGATGAGTCCATAAAATAATTAATAAAGCCCCAGTTGCCTGCACCCAAAAATTTATTGAATATCAATTTGAAACACGTGTCTCAAATTGAAACTGAAACTAGTATAATTTTTTTGTATCATTGACCGTGTTCAGCAGAACAACTTGCTCCATGATCAAGTATAAATTTGCAGTAATCTTCCTACTAAACATGAGTAATGCGTAATAGTAATCATAATAGCAATTTGAGGTATCATGATACAGGAGCATGTATTAAAAAAATAGTATGCTACTTTAAAGTGATACTGCTCCCTCCAACAGCAAAAACTACTAGACGTAAAATTTTTTTCTGATACCTGCTCAGGGATCAATTATTCTCCTGAACAAGCCCATTGTGAACCTAGGGAAGTATTATATTAAAACTTAGAATATTAATTTGATGCACAGAAGTATTAATTTAAAACTAATCGCCCTTTTAAAGTTCGAAAATTCGAAGAATGTATGAATTGTACAAGGAAGCATGCCGAATGTGGCAGCTGGCGTTGATTAAGGTGTAAAATTTAGTGTTTTAATTTATGTGGCTTTTTTTTTTTTTTAAATTTTTTTTTATTTAAAAAATAAATTTTTCCTTTCTAAAAAAAAAAAATTTATTTTAATTTTTAAAATTTAATTTTAAATTAAAATAAAAGTTATAAAAATTATTTTTAATTTTATTTAAATAATTTTAAAACTTTAATATATTTTATAATTGTTTAATAACAAAAAGTTTGTATACACTCCTGCCCAAAATTATACGACACTCCGAAAATTTTAGTTTCGACCCTCGTAGGAGAATGCGAAAGCATAATACAACGAAATCAAGTATGCAGAATGAAAGCTTAGTGAATTCTGCTTAAAATGAGATGTTCTTATATCTGATTGCATCTCCCGTTTTCAAGTAGCAGTAAAAAAAGCACAAAAGTTAGATTTTTGTCATGTCTGCAAGTGTATCATAATTATACGACACATTTCAATTACTTCGGCTGGAGAGAAAGGTTTTGTTTCAATTAATTTTTTTTACATTTCTGTTATCAATTTAATGAATTTGTAATAAAATGCCGCGTGGACGTTTGTTATCCGACGAGGAAAAGGGAAGGATAAGAGCCTACAACGATGCTGGCTTTAATGCAAGCCAAATATCGGAAAAAATCGGTCGAACACGTTGTGGTATCACCAAATTTTTGAGCAATCCGGATGAATATGGTGTGAAACGTAGCTCTGGAAGAAACCACAAGTTGTCTGACCGTGAAAAACGTCGCATAGTACTTAAAGCTAGCAATTCGTTTGCTTCGTGCTCCACACTTGCCGCATGTTGCAGTAAGCCTGTGTCCCGGATGACTGTTTGGCGGACGCTGCAATCATCGGAGTGCATTGTCTGAGGAGTCTTAAAGAAGGCTCCGTTCCTGAAGCCGCACCACAAAGCAGCACGACTTCAATTTGTGGAAAAAAACTTGGAGAGAAACTGGGCCTCGGTATGAAATTTTAATTTTATTTGGTTCATACAGCTTTGTTCAATATTTTTCATTTAGATAATTTTTTCTGATGAAAGAAAATTTAATCTTGATGGCCCAGATGGGTTTCGGCACTATTGGAGAGATTTGCGTAAGGATCCACTTATTTTTTCCAAACGCAATTTCGGAGGCGGATCTGCAATGGTTTGGGGAGCCTTTCATGCGTCTGGAACGCTTGATGTGTGCTTCACAAGCTCCAGGATGAACAGTGGAAAATACAAAAAGTATTGGAGGATCGTCTTCTGCCATTTTTGGAAAAAAATATGGAAAGAGACCTTGTTTTTATGCAAGATAATGCATCTATTCACAAGAGCAGAGAAACCGAGCGCTTCTTAAATGATCACCATATAAATATTTTGGATTGGCCAGCGTGCTCCCCTGACCTAAACCCAATTGAGAACATTTGGGGTATCTTAGCCAGGCGAGTTTACGCCAATAACAACAAATTTGAGAATGTCGAAAGCCTAAAAAGCGAAATTTTGGCTCAATGGTCTCTTTTAGACCAAAATTTACTTACAAATTTAGTGAATTCAATGCCCAAGAGACTTTTCGAGGTGGCAAAGGCTCAAGGTGGCTCTATTAATTATTAACTATTGCTTATGTACCATTATAAGAATAAAAAAATTAACCAAATCCAACAAATTGACAAGTGTCGTATAATTATGATACACTTGCAGACATGACAAAAATCGAACTTTTGTCCTTTTTTTACTGCTACTTGAAAACGGGAGATGCAAACAGAGATAAGAACATCTCATTTTAAGCAGAATTCATTAAGCTTTCATTCTGCATACTTGATTTCGTTGTATTATGCTTTCGCATTCTCCTACGAGGGTCGAAACTAAAATTTTAATATTTTAAACTCATTATGAAAAGATACAATTCCAAAGATGAACAAATTCTTTCTACACTAAAAAATGATTGTTTATTTCTACACACTTACAACAAACCAAAATAAGCTCCCCAAAGTATTCATGCTGAATTCTAATTAATTTTATACAGTCACATTTATTTGATTGATGATTCTTTCAGCAACAGCGACTTCCGCGCACTTTCGATGGCAAAAACAAACTGAAGTAGGCGGCAGCTCATAACAATATTAAGAAGCTTATCTCAACTTTCAGAACCTCAATTAGAAATACCATGCCAGTGTGTTAAAAGTCAAAACGAAATCATAATTGGTTCATGCTAATTGCGGTGACCTTCGCCAGCCCTCCAAATCAAAGACAATAATTCAAAATTTCTTCCAACTTTCTTTTAAATATGATTTTTATTTATTTTTTTTTTAGTTTTTTTTTTCTATACATTTTAATTTTGCATAATAACGCTTTTGCATTTCGTTTGTGATTGCTTAAGACTCAAAAATTGTTTGAGCGTGAGAGACATGTGAGAGTTTTTTTTTGTATGTTCTTCATTCGTTTTGCTGATGCAACAAATTGAGTACAATGATAAGTTTTTTTTAGGTTTTCTTAGTTTGTTTTATGTATTGCATAATTAAGCTGCATAATTGTTTATAAATACACAATAATTGTGAAAAATACTAAATGCAAAAATGAAACTAGATACAAAAGTGTCAGACTGAGAGTGAGTGTGAGATAGTACAGAGAGAACGTGAGAGTGAGAGAGTGAGAGGGTGAGAGATTAAGGAAAGTGAAAAGAATGAGCGTAAAGAGAAGAATAGGGGAATGCACAATGACCGGCCCAGGTTCCAGTATTTATCACAATATCGCATACATTTTCTTGCCCAGAGAGACAATTTTTGAACTTGACCTCCAACCCGAAATGGCACTAATAGGCGCTGATAGAACAACAAATTGCTTAAATGTTAAGCAATGTTTCAAAGTCAGACACCCAGCACACCCAGGGCATGCAAGATTTGGGTCAGCTGGTCAACTTGCCAAGGCTTTAAAGACTTAAAAGATGAGAGAGAGTTAAGGTATAGAACACATAAATATATTACAAAAGTTGAGCATGTGGAAACAGAAAAGTGAAAAGAGAATAGTGTTGGAGTAATTAAGACAGTTTAAGATAGATGGAGAGGAAGAAGAAGCCTTATTTTTACAAATTTCGCCAGTCTCTGTGCAAAGTATGGTAATTCTTGTGTAAAGGAAATCCCTTTCTGAAATGTTAATAAAAAAAATATTATTTTTTCCATAATATTTGCTCTTGCTTCCTACTTCATCAGTTTACGCTTATCCAATCATCGATCAAGTCATTCCCGAATGCCAAGTCGTTTAATGATGATTTTCGTTTTTGTTCCTTCGTCCATGCCATGCCAGGATCAGCCGGTTTTTTTGTCGGGTGCCCACTAAGGTGCCCGTTTCTACTAAAACTCTTAGCTACATTTTTACTTACTTACAAAAGAATTTACATGTTTTGTTTGATTTTTTTTTTTGTGGATTTTTTGTTGTTGTTGTTGTTTGTTTGTTCCTATGAAGTTTTCTTGCTGATATGAATGAGAGCACCTTTATGACTTAGGGGCCTGATTCGCACTTTAGTAATGATGCAGCAGGGGGGCATGATGCAAAACGGGAGCAGCATGCACAACAGGTGCATGGGCAATGATTTTAGGAGCGGTCTTATGGACAACAGCATTGAAACCATGATGATCATCGGCAGTGTAGTCAACGGTGCGCACAGAGCCATCGGGTTCGACCAGCGAGTATTGGCCTAAAGTAAAAGAAATATGTAAATTTTTGTTAAGAGAAAATCTAAGTTGTTTTTTGTTAGATGAGATGAAATGAGGAGGTGAGAAAATTGTATAAAAATTAAGTCAAGTAGAAAAATTAGCAAGTTAATGATTATTTAAGGGTCAAATTTGTGTGTTTTTTAAATAGGTTGTAAACTTAGCTGCACTTTTCCTATCTGGTTCCGAACCGGAAATATCAAATGAGATCACTTGCAGTATAAATTGTTGAAAATTCGGTAAATATTTGGCAATTTAGCTCACTTATATTGTCTTACGCCTCGCTTGTCGGTTTATGTTATAGAACCAAAGTGATACCCAAAATGCGGTGCACTTTTTCCGTTCCCAAGTCATTTTAGTTATGGAAGACAGTGTGTACGCTTTGTGCACTTTGTTATATGATGCCTCTCACATCAAATTACAAACGAAAAAGCCCTAAAAATTTTTCAGAAAATTTTTTCTAGTTCATTTCCCTAACTGTTGATAAAAACAGGGCTGCAAACCTCCTAAAACTCGGAAGAGGTTCACTCCGGGGTTCGAACCCGCGAAACATTTTGGGTTCGGGTTCACGGAGCGGTTTCAGAAGGTCGGTGAACCAAGGTTCAGATTCGAACCGGGGCTTAGGAGTAATTTTGTTTTATCGCTAGTTCGGACAACATTAAATTGGAAATTAATTAAAAATTTTAAGGGCGGCAGAACTTAAGGTTGATCTTGACATATTACACCAAACTGATCATGCTAGCTATCTTTTAAAATCTTTAAAAATCAGTTGTAAGCACAATGATAGTTTTTCCAAAGCTTTAATACATTCGAATTTTGAAGCAATCTTTAAGTACCCAGAAAAGAATCAATGAAGTCGTTTACCGATTTGATATTTCTCACTTTTTCATTGTTTTCTTGCTACTTAGAAAGATTCAATTTCATCAGAAGATTAATATGGTGCAGAATCATTCATGCTTTTATTTATTAGGTTCTTTTGAACCACAACACGTTTTTAAGCTTGAATCCCAAGATTCAGTTTTAGAAATTGGGATTGAATTTACAATGAGAGAACGTTTTTCTAAGCACTATCTAAATATGTACGAAGCTTACAAAAACCTGTATGAGTTCATTTACGTGAATTGAATGTTTAAAAATTCTAGAACAATTTTAGTAGAAACATATTTTTGAACCGAACCCTTTTCGAATTTTATTCTACTCCGGTTCGGGTTCAGGTTCGGCAAGAAAAATTTATTCTGCTCCGGTTTAGGTTCGGATCGGGCTTCCCAAAAATGACGGAGACTCCGACTCCGGAGCGGTTCAACTCCGGACCGGTTTTCAGCTCTGGATAAAAATACTGGTGTGTTTAGAACAGTGGAGTACTTAAAGGGGTGGGGTTTTGGGGGTTAAACATCTCCCTCCCCCCCTAGAATAAAATCAATAAGCAAAATACTATACTAAAGAAAAAGCGGCTATTCAAACATTTTTTAAACCCCTCCTGAATTCTGTCTACGCCTCTGATTTAGAGATTTGTTCGAAAAAAGTCAAGTTATAAAAATTTTACAAATGTTTTGAGGAATTATATTAAAAAATATATACATAATGTTAAACCAGTCTGACTGAGGTATTGATTGGTCAACAATGTCCAGCATAAAACGGTTATGAAACTAAAATTGGGATATAAGTTTTCCTCTATACCATTAGTCAGCACTAAGAAGCGATTTAGAAAAATTTTATTTCCAAAGTGGAGAAATGAGTGTCAAATTTTGTATGAACAAAACTGTGTCGACTTTACTCATTCTCATAATTAAGATATTCAAAATTGTTGAAATGAATTAAGTTATTGAACCGAATCGTTTGGAACCGATCGACGTTTAATTATAATTCATTATCATCACAAATCAACAGAGATTAATTACAACATTTTTGGTTTGTCCGTACAGTACTGTTTCGAGGATCTCCCAATCCTCTAACCAGCAGACTCTGCTGCTTTCACACTTCAATTTCGTTATTATGCTTATCTACATTCAAAATCTTCATTTTAGTTTTCTTTAAAAATATTAAACAAATTTCAAGTTCGTGTCCTAAGTCTTTCGTTTTTCTCTTTCAAGATTCTGTCTTTCTTCCTTTATTTTGGAATTTTTTGTCTTTTAACATAAAAATCTCATTTGTACTCACCCTTTACAACATCACCATCACGCTCCTCAGCCTGCGACTTGATATCACCAGTATGGGGATCCTTAATGCCATAATTGAAAGGAATATTTGGGATAGGCCACAGGCTCAGCATGCACAGCATGTACAGCATGCGCTAGCACCGGCGCATGATGTACCAGCGATGGAGCATAATGACCCAGCTCAATGGGCACAGCTTGGGCGGCAGCAAACAGCAGAGCAATGGCAACAAAGTACTGCGAGAGAGAGACAGAAGACAGAGACATCAGGATCAGCTGAACACACTAGACGGAAGGCAGGCGTACCTTCATTTTGTATTTAAGCACAAAAACGACAACGACACACGACGACGCGTACAAGGACGAAGGATTGAACTGTTTGGGATTTTTCGGTTTTTTTTTTTTTGGTTTGACACTAAGACAAACTGTGGCGCTTGGCAGAGTGTGTGTGTGAGGACCGTAAACTGAACTGATGTCTGCAACGATGACCAAAAGTATTTATATACGCGGCGCGGACTACGACAACAACCACGAATGCAGCTACAATGACGACGACGACGACTACAAGCAGCAGCCGATCAAGTTGCAGCAGTTCAGGAGAGGTAAGAGCAGAGCTGGAGAGGCTGGCAAACCACGCATGTGTTGTCAGCCTAGATCTTTAGGTGCGGCATTTGTTTTGTGTCTTTTATTTGTTGTTGTTGTTTTTTTTTAGCAAAAGTTGAGAAGGCGTTGGGTGACTTAGTTTCTCTGGGTATCACTGTCGCAAATGGGTTAGCTAGGGACACATGATGGAGCAATCGAAAGTGACACTTTGCTGATTTTTATTTGAGGTTTTTGCACAATTTCAAAAAAATATTATTACCATATCTGTGGCAGTTATAATTACCACGCCAACAACTTGTTGCCTTGCCACGCAATTTTTTAGAGTGACATTTTTTCCCTCGACCAGAGAACTTTTGTGTGTGTGTGTGTGTGGAATTTTGATGTTGGCACATATTTTCCACCGATAGGCAAATCAAACGCCGCTCGTTTTTCAATCACAACCATTTTGTGTTGTTGGCATGCAACAAATTTTTTGGAACATAAATATTGCGTAAAAAAACTTAAAAGTATTTTGGGTTAAAGAAATAATTGTTGCTTGAATTAGATGTTTATCTTGGTTAGTGAAGAATAAGTGTTTAGTATAAGGGAAACACATTATAGGAACTAGGAACAAAGGAACCTGATCAAGATCTTTGAGAAAACTCTAGGTCCCTCCCCTGGTACAAGCCACGACCTCAGATAGCTCAACTCTTTCTTTGACTGATGGGACCAGCCAAACTTGTATCCGGAGAGACCTGAGGGCGATTTGCTCTTATCCACCAAGAAATTCTTAAAATAAAATAATTAAATTCAGAGCTGCAAACCGGTTTGGAGTCGAACCGCTCCGGAGTCGTATACTCTGGGATTTTTGGGACGTTCGAACCTGAAGTTGAAAAGGGATCGGTTTAAAAATAAGTTTTCAATTGCATTCGCTTTTAGCTGCTTTAAATGTTTTTATTTTCCAGTATGCGTAAATGTAAACATAAAGGTTTTTTTGCTTGGTTCTTGAATGTTCGTACATATTTAGAAAGAGCTTAGTTCTAACATTTTCAACACAGTAACCAGCTCTTCCATCTGTATTTTTGAAATTAAGAACCGAAATATTTTTAATCTTAGCAGAAAAACAGCTTGTATAATAACATATTGCTGAATTGCAAAGGGTGTTTTTAGCAGCTTACGGCTTTGATAAAAATAAAAAAAATTCTGTAAGAAATCTTTACTTGAGTCGATAAAACGATCTATTTATTTAATCTATCCACCTAATCGATCTATTTAATGTTTAGAGATGATTTCATGTTAATGTTGACCGCTGCTGCACCTCAAATGGTTTATACGCTGGGTCCAATTTTGATCATCTCTTTCAATATTGGCTTCCAGTGCGTCAACTGTTGCGGGCTTTTCGCTATAGACATGAGCCTTAACATAGCCCCACAAAAAATAGTCTAAAATCGTTATATCGCACGATCTTGGCGGCCAATTGACCGGCCCCAAACGTGAAATAAGCTGTTCACCCAACTCGCCTATCAATTGGGCCAATGTTTCGCGTGCTTTGCGGCATGTGGCACCGTCTTGTTGAAACCACATGTCAGCCAAGTCCAGCTCTTCCATTTTGGGCAAAAAAAAATTTTGTAATCATCGCACAATAGCGCTCTCCATTCACAGTAACATCTTTAAAAAACTTCGGTCCCATGATCCACACCAAACAGTGCATTTTTCGGGATGTATTGGCAGTTCTTGCAATGCTTCTGGCTGCTCTTCACACCAAATACGGCACCTGTGTTTGTTCACATATCCATTCAACCAGAAATGAGCTTCGACGCTGAGCCCATTTTTGCACTTTCTTAACCAAACATGAATTTTGATAAAAAAAAATTCAATAATCTCCATAAGCCTACATAAAGCAACAACAATTTCAAATGCTAGCTCTAATCTTCCTTTCTTTCTGAGCTAAGGTTTTGTTGTTGACGCGTTCAGACCAGAAACAACATCATATGTGACTCTCTTCTCTCTCTCCTATGTCTCTGGCAAGTTGAAAAGCAACAAAAATGTTTCTAATGCGAAATCGGGTTCCTCTTTCTATTTCTTGTAGTTGTTGTTTTTGCTTGAGATATATTTTGTGCATTTGTATTTGTTTTTCTCGTATGCGTAGTTTGTGGTCACATACAACTTGCAGTTTTACTGAATAGATACGTTGGCGAGAAAAATAAACTTCATGGTTTATCTCGCTTCCGTCGATAAACCCAATACAGTGGGGCATCTCATGAAAAGTTCAATTCACAAGTTGCTGACGCTCAGCTTCATTGGGCCAATGTATATACTGCGACATAAGCCGCAAAAATGCTGTAAATATCCTTTTCGTAATCATGGTTAAAGTTCCACCATCAGCGATTCCAAATATTGTACACATTTTTCGAATAGATGCACTGCCTCCAGAGGAGCCCAAATGAAACAACACTATGGCGAGCTGTAAATCAATTGGCATTTGATTTTTGAATCCACTTGTTGCAAAAACTTCGTCTTCCTTTATCAATTCCAGCAATATTCCGAATTGGTTCCGAGCGCAAAATTTGCTTAAAACGACGCTCATCAAATGAGGTGAGGATGTTATTTCGCCAACTAATGGTTTTGGGCACGTTAGAGATACCTCCTCGACGGCAAGAATATATGCAAGCGACATCGTCCATAAAGTCATCCAACAACTCATCCATTGCGAAATCAAGCTGGTTTGGTGGACATACATCTGCAAAAGTCGACAACAATTAAACGTGCAGATTATTAATAGCAAAATACGCACCTTCAATCATTTCAACTTCACGATTCAATTCGCTTGCTTTCCATTCAAGAAGAATATCTTTAATGCTTTTTAGTTGGCATTTTTTATTTATATAATTTTTTTCTCACCAAATCTCGAAAACATAACAGGCGGAATGTCAAACGTAATTGTGCACAAATTTCGTGCACAGGGGCTGCTCACAATACTAGTCAGGCAAAACTGCTCAAGTGCCTATGTGCTCAACAAAGTGAATACCCTAATTATATTTGTCAACAACTCACACCTAGAATTTAACTGCAATGACATTTTAAATTTCAAAAACAGACCACTATCAAAAAAAATCTCGATGTATTTGGTCTATTTAGTTGACGTGGATAAGGCTCTGAACTTTTTTCACACCACCCATTAGAGCAGAGTTCCCCAGCCCCTGGGTCTGAAATCATGAAATCATGCTTCACTATGTTTTAGAAAGAGACACAGTCACATTTTAGCGCTCCCTGCATTAGAGGTAAAGTTGAAGGCGCGGTTGTATCCTCCTCCTATAAATTAATATTTTGAAAAACGTTTTTTTTCCACTATTCTTCCACAATTGAACTTCCGTTTGCCCACTTTAGACTCTTCAATTTCAATTACCTTTCCAGGTCCTCCAATAACGGAACGGCTGTTATTTACACTCCAGTCAATGTATACTTCCTCAGGAAACTTTTTCCAGTCAACAATAGATTGACGTGACCACCCCATTTCGGCCTACAAAAACTAAGTTTCGCCTCCCAGTTTGACCACATCCCACATAACAAATTTGCAAATTTCTGTTATAGAAAATTTTGTACCGGCAAAAAAGTGTTTTTGCGAACACTTTCTACATAATTGCATTGAATTTTTGTTTTTCTTCTTATCTTATTCTCCATTTGCACTACGGAATGGCAACGAAATACAGTACTCGAACCTTTGGACGAAATTTTGCACAGTTCACCACATTTTGGACTGTTCCTTTAATATGACATTATGACTTATAAGGAAGTCAATGACTTCGGACGACATCGACAAAAACTTCGAAATTGTAGTTTCACAAACCCGCACCACATATTAATCACAACCTTTGAACAAACGTATCAGAACAATTGAACACAACAAATTTGTTGACAAATTTAATATTTTTTTATGACA
This sequence comes from Lordiphosa stackelbergi, assembly GCA_018904235.1. Lineage (NCBI taxonomy): Eukaryota > Metazoa > Arthropoda > Insecta > Diptera > Drosophilidae > Lordiphosa > Lordiphosa stackelbergi. Next base: position 43,943 of record JAEIFU010001691.1, on the reverse strand, counting down.
TTTGAAGAAAAGCACATACATAATATTGTGTGCAAAAAACACCAAATTTCAAAATAAAATAAACAAATAATTTCTGCCGTAAATTCTTACATAACTCGCGGTCCATCGAGGAAAAATAATTCCGAATTTTTGGAGAGGGAAGGACATAAATAGACAATTACCGCAGCCCTGCTCAAATGAGTCCAGATTTATTCTTGAAACAGGCAGACCACTGGGTCATGAAGATTTGCCTAGTTAATGCCCTTCCACACCTCTTCCCTTCACACAAAAAGTTCATAGCAACTTGATTTCTTTATACTTTCTTTATACCGCATAATACCTTATTGTACTCAAATTGTAACAATCCAAGAAGTTTTATACCAAAAATACAAAGTGAACTACATAATTTTCTACTTAGGTAAAAATTTAGCTTAAATCCTTCTTGAATTCTAAAACGGAAGAGAACAAAGATTTTTATAACAGTCGTAAAGTCCACTTAACAACGACTATTATTTTTCGCTCACGGAACAATGCAAAATAATCATATAAACTCAAGCGCAGTCAATAAGCAGCGGCGCCTAGGAGAGAGAGAGAGATAAAGATGATCAACTGAAAGAAGAGCAACAGCCGTTGAGAGTATGCCACTGGGCCTAAGGTTGCAACGTTAAGTATTAGTCATCCCTTTTTTTTGTCATTTTCCCATTCGGTTTATTACTTTAAAAAATCACTGGATATTCACAATCCTACATAAATAAGTGGAATATTATAAAAAACTTAAGCTATATATTTTAAGTTCCACACAGCTATTCCCTTCACAAATGCAAAACTTAATCATCTTAAGTTAGTCCACTTCAAATGTACAGTAAATCAACTCTAGGCCAATTTATGCAAAGGTGGACGGTAAATTTGACATGTTGACTTTTGGCTACGCCCACCTGAAAAAAAACTGCAAAATACAACAACACAAAATGTTCTGGCATGACATATCAGAAAATTATGATTATATCTTATGGACTCCAAATAGGCACACAAGTGGCCATTAAGCGATTGTCTCGCGTGTGGGAAAAAAACAAACAAACAAACAAACAATTGCTGAAGGTGCAAAAACAACCTAAGAGTCGTACTATAAAAGATCACTTGTGCATAAAAACAGAATCGACTTACATAAAATGACTTTAAAGGCGACACATTTACACGGCTTTGGCCAAAAAGTTTGAAACAATTGCATACATTTGCAGAGTCAGAGGCAAAACAAAAACAAGTTGGCCACGTCACGATCGCACTTTGACAGAGATAGGGGGTGGAGGGAACTGCAATGGTGTGGCTAGTAACGAGGGGAGAGCCTCAGGAGTTTAGTTGGTTAGTTGGCCAGTGGACAAGACAACATACTTTTGTCTTTTGCAGTCGATCGAAGCAATTGCGCAATTGCCACAAAAAAAAAAAAGAGTCTGAAAGCGACGTTTACTGATCGATGGGGGAAATAGGAAAACTTTGCATGCGTTAATTGCACTTGTCCACGCTGCCGATATCAACCTTCAAACTTACCCAAAATTGCAATCAATATCTTGTAAGCCTAAGCGGGAGATTTATTATATGGATTTATTTCATGTCGATAAGTAGAACAAACATTTATTATCTTGATTTATGCTTAAAAACTGAGACAGTTTGTTTGCCAATGTTTGGACAATGGATTTTATGTGGCAATTTGTATGTGTGTGTGTGTGTGTGTGTGCGTGTGTGGGAGGGGTTGGACATTTAAACGCACTTTGCTTTAGTGGGTAGAGATATAGAAAAGGGTATATAAGATTGATGCTAGATTTGTCTATATTAATTTATACTTTGCACTCAGATAAGATCAAATCTGATCTGATTTTTTAGTTGAAACTTACTCAAACCGTTTTGTGGAACTGTTACTCTGTGTATAGTGTTCTTGAACTTCGTCTCCAACTACTCTTAGAATTCGCTGTTTAAAAACCAATTTAAAATTATTTACAGGTCATTTCCCAGTCGATTTCAATATTGCAAATTCTATTTCTAAGCGATTTAGATTTAAATGACTTGACGTTTAAATTTTTATTGACTTGATTTATGTACTCCAAATTTTTGATTTCGTGATTGAGACTTAATGGTATTTTTGTTGTTTTTCTTTGCCTTACAATGTCTGCCTCCAATTGTTGGGCCATTAGAAAGTTTCATTCCCTAGGCCTGGTAATTTAAGGCTGCTTTGACAAAACGCACAAACAATTGCATAATGTGGCGTATGCATAACTTGCTCTTTCCGTTGATAACTTCCTCACACTTTACTCTACTTCCGCTGGCAGGAAATATAATTTTGTAATGCAAAACCTTTTGGTGTATTCAATTACCAAATGAAAGAGAAAAAGACGGAGACAGAGATCTCTTTGCTAATTAAAACATTTTCGCTTGACGAGATTCTTCCACGTCTTGGTCAGACGCATGCTAACCATAAGTTTGGCCTGTCTGTCATTCTAAGCGGCACACCATAAATCTATTGCTCGTGTCTTTTGGGGATGGCTATTAGTGGTCCATAAGCTTCTGCTGCTGCTGCTGCTGCGCCGCTTGTCAATTAAGCCAAATGCCAACGAGACTGCCAACCCAATTTTGTCGCTTGACTCAATTGTGAGATTACCAACTAAATTTGGTCACGCTGCCTCCGTCGAGGCTCAGGCCATTTCAGCATCATTACCGCATCGCCGGCAAGAAAAACCTGCAACTGTTGTCGTTTGATCCACTTTCGATTGCCCCTCTTCCCGCTGCGTTTTTCGCACATTTAATGCGATTTTGCGCATTTGCGCGTATGAAATTAAGCGAGTGACGAAATGGAGCCACAGTTAAGTGGGGCACACACGCAAAAGCACAAAATGGATATTTCAGACTTGCAACAAAGTCCATGTCGGCAATTGCCAATGCTTGATTGAATCCATTGGAAATCGAACGCACACGCTTCACTGACTAGACTGGACCTGGACGAACGCTGACAGGTTGGTTTGGGTTACGCAAAACCATTGCAACCCCCACCCGTTGGATATTTCAATTAGCGATTTATATCAATTTCTTTTTAAGGTTTTAAAATCAAAAATATTGCTTGGAGATGTTATAGTTTAGTTCCTCATCGCAACTTACAAAATTCTTCGATTTTGGTAAATGCCTTGAAAAAATTTGAAACCTTGAGATTTACATTGGGGCTGTGATGGCTAAGAACAATAAACCGTTTTCATATTTAGGCCAAAATATAAAAAAAGTGTGCTACCATAAATTCCCTATTAAAACCGGAGTGGAGGTTCCTCCTGTTGCAAACTGGTCCAAATGCCAAAAATTTTGGCAGAAATTCAATTTTATTTTTTAAGAGTTTTGCAAAAACAATATTTTTTTCCAATAGAGTATTATCTAGGGCAGTTAAAATCATATTGGTACAATTAAATTTGAAGCACAGCGAATTTAGGCAGCCCTGGAAGACAGCTGTTCGTTTACACAAACTTTAACTTTGTTTGCTTTGCAAAAAAGCATATTTCAAAACAGTATCAGGCCTGTTCTCAATTCCACTTCGGTTTTCGTATAAACGTTTGTACTTTGAACTTTATGTTAATAAGATTGTATGGAAAGTGACACTTAAATCTTCGGTTACTAGATCTAGATTTCAGTAAAAGTGGAATTGCTCAAGCAGTTCAAACCGACAGCTCAATGCCAAGTGGATTCAATTCGTAGAAAAATGAAGCCATGATCTAGTAACCACAGATTTCCTTTACACCTTCCATTCAAATTTGTAAGAGTAAAATGGCCAATTCAAACGTTTATACGAAAACCGAAGTGGAATTGAGAACAGACCTGTATATAATAAAATCTACGTCGAATATTGAAGTAAATCAAAACGGAAAATAGTTTTAAGGGTATGTTTATTATAAGTGCTATCATGCATTCCTTGTTTTACGTGATTTGCCTTTGTTTATATGTGTTTTTGTAAAGTGATTTTTTTTAGCAATTCTAACCTTAAACTTGTTGTGTTCCGTGGAATAAAAGTATGTTGGATTGTCGTGGATTGACGGAACTTTAAGCGCTATATTATTCTTCAATATGTACATAATAAGAGGATATAAATCTTTCCCCCTTTTGCCCTTTCGCAAAAATTCGACTTTGTTCGGACAACATTCATTTAAGTCGAGACGAAATGCTTAAGTTTTGGCTTCCAAATGGTCGACAAACTGAAACCTTAACTAATTTTGTGCCCCAGAAAAGTATCAGAAACACACAAAAAACAGTCGATAAAAAAGAAAACAATAATTTTTTTTGACTATGTTGATGCTTATTAAACAAATACAATTTTAACCAGTTGACTTTGCTTAACCTATTAATAGCCATTGTACCCCAGTGAAACTGAAAATTAGGCGTTTTCAAGCGGTCCGTTCCGAAAAAAAAAAAAAAATAGCGGCCAAATAAGCTTATGAAATTGTAACCGCTTAAGACCAGCTCCAACTTAACTGATTTTTTTGTACTTCTTGCGGAATTTTTATTTTAGTTATGCTATTTACGTTAGAAAAAAAACGAATGAAAAAATTTGGTTTTAAATTGTCTTCGCTCTTAATGGATTAAGAATTCTTGTGTTTGGGCGATCGGGGCGGTGCGGAGGGGCCTGAGGGGGGTGGGGTGGGGTGATTTACCAGATTGTTTATTAAAAAAATTATATTTACATTTAAGATTTATGAAAGGTATTTTAGAATTTATTGTATTCAAATACATTGGCATGTATTTATAGGAAACGGTCCGATCGGTCTAAGTTTTTTCTCAGGCTTCACGTATGCTTATGCTATGACCATAAAGTATACCCAGTTTCAGGTCTGTAACTACATTGTTCCAATTTCTGCCAACATTTTGACATTTGGACCTGTGCACTGTGGGCCAGAATTCTCATTTTTTTGCCAAAACTCTGGCATTTCTACACCAGCCTAGCTAGGAAGCTGAAATTTTCGACGAAATGTTCTTAAAAGATTGAACTTTACACACATAATTTAAAAGCAACATAAAAATTTATACGATATTGATAATCTAAATATTATAAAGTCGAAAAATATTTTAACTTTTTCGTGTTTTAATTATAGAAAAACACTTGTAATTGGATTTGACCCAATTTCTGCATAGAAGTATATATTAGTACCAGATAACTAAAAATAATAAATATATCTTGATATGTCCAATGGTTTACGAGATATTGACTCAAGCAGTTTTTGAACTTGACTGCCCACCCTGTCGAGGATTTTCAGTCAATCTCACTTCTCTCACCGATTTATCCATCTATTTTACCTCCTCTTTAGAGAGTCAAGTAAATTAAAATAAAAAATTTAAATAATTAAAAAAATCTAATTTTTTAACATAATACAATTTACCTTCAGTGCTTCTAAGAGTATGCTACACATTTTAACACATTTAAATTGGCTCTGTATAAAAATAGTTTACCTCAGAATGCATGTGTCATATTCCGAAGTTTAGAAAAAAGCATACTTCTAGGCTGACTGTATAAAAGAACATGGTTGATTTAAAAATGGGAATATAATTTTAAATGCGATATTATAAAAATTCAAGCAAAACCGCGCTAAAGCGCATACCTACAGCTATAGTACATTATTCAAAGAAAATAATAAGCAATATTGCAAGATAATTAAGAGGGGTACTTTTGGGTACTCTTAACACAAAGTTGCCAAATGTAAAAAAAAACAAAAATTTTAGATTTTTTCATTTTTTAAGTAAACGCTCTCGAATGAAAACTTCTTGATAATTTTTCATGGCAAGCTAATGCAAAGTCGAAAATAAGAAATCAAATTGCGGCAGCTGTTGCTTTTCTAACTTTGACTTTTATTATTTTTTTTTGCAGAGATTTTAAGAAAAATCAATTTTGAACGGCTGCCATTCAAAAACTGTTTTTTAAAAAGGTTCAAAATTTTGCCATAAAGTAGCTATATGTATTCAAAATCATTGCCGACCTTCGTTTTATATAGTTTCCCAAACAAAAATTGGGAACTTTTAACAAAAATTTCGGGTTGCTGGCCGTGTATGGTGTTTGTTTTGAGAAGAGTATAAGCTTGAGAAAATATACTCCCTAGAGGTTTGGTAGAAAGAAATGACAAAGAAGTTGTGAGCGACGTCTAGGCTTGCTGCATGCCTACCGCTGACGTAGTAAATCGTAATGTTCTCTTTCAAAAAATATGTTCATGTCGAACTTCATATGAACAGAATTACTTTTGAACTGTTTTAAAATTTGAATGCTATTGTCGAAATAATTTTTTTCAACTGGAATCCAGCCTTTATGTTTTATTTTAATTGGCAGTTTGAAGAGAACTGAATTTAAGCTAAATACTTGATAGGAAAGAATATTCATTTGATAAAAGCTTGTATCAAAATGATATTAAATATTTGACAATTGAAATATTTAATTGATAAGAACTAGTATCAAATTGATACTAAAAAATTAATACGCAAAATTGTCAAACTGATACATCTTAGCATCAATTTGATATCCTCGAAATATCATTTTAATATTTTCGAAGTATTAAAGAGAATTTTATGCTAAATAGTATCAAATTGATGACTAAATGCATTCATTCTTTATGAATGGCTGTAAAAGGCTGTGGGTGTTAATGCCCTGTCTGCTGAGTCGATTCCCTCCATGTTGTTGTGTCCAGGCACCCAAACGAGAAACCGAGCGATATTATATTATATTATCTATTCCTTTAGCGTCTTGGTATAGTTTTGCAACTCTGCATATCCTTATGAAAATATGTAACTAGTTCTGTCTTTGGATCGGATTTACCACAAGGCCGCATGGGAACCCACACTTATAAAGTATCGCCAATGCTTCTCAATAATCTAGCAAAATTTTCAGAGATGCAAACCTCTCATCTCTGTGGCTGACGCTTAATATATTATCATGCTCCTGTTCCTGTTTTCGATTTTCCATTCTTTATAAAGTTTTCGACTTTTCGCATTTCAAAACAAAGTTAATAAAATGTACGATTAAACCGGTAGAAAATGCAATTCCGATCAAAAGGACTTAGTAAACGTGTCAATAGATATTTACAAGGTAAATTTGAAGTTCTACTAAACAAATATGTGGCTGTGCTTTAAGAAGCAAATACTCCAAAGAAAAGATCTGAATTTGAATCGATTAAAGACGGTGTAGTATGAAATGGGATAAATGACCACTCCAGAGACACCAATTTACTGTTAAAAAGAGCCAAAAATTTAAAGGAAATTTTTAATTATTCTTAATAAAATTAAAATTTTAAAAAAGCTTTAAAACAACCTTTTGGAAGCTAGCGGAGTAGTTTATAAGACTATTTTTGTATTCAATCCAAGATATTTTGTACTTGAACTAATATAACTCGCTTATCTTACTTTTTCAACTTACTGTACGAACGAAAAGTTCTTGATTTAAGAACGTTTGCTCTCATTTTAATATCATTTCCAGTCGTTTTCGATCGTAGAATATTTCGTACTAACAAAGAAACCCAAAAGGTCCTTCGAGCCGGATATTGGAGGTGGCGAAGAATCCTTTAAGAAAAATGTCTTCTTCCAGTTTTAGGCACTTTTAAAAGGGTAGCACAGATCAAAAGTCTCTAGAGGATGGAGCACCAGATACTTATTAAGTTTTGAATATTCTCTTGGAGTATCTTTTTCGCAAACAAGCAAATCAGTTTTAGTTTTTCATTGTTATATTTTTGGCATATCACAAATACTTAATAGAATATAGATAAAAATATTACTAAAATACAAAATATCAAATTATCTGGGCTATCAATTTATGTATGTATAATTTAATATTTTGAAATATTTTTGTTAGCTCTTAACTTAGTAAAAATTTCATATCGAAACTAAAGAAAAGGATTTTCATACACTGACTTATTCGTATTCCTTAGTAATCCTCGCTGCTCTCCTGCTGTTGACTATGTGTATCTGCATCCTCATAGCCCTCCTCGCTGCTGCCCTCATATTCCTCATGATCCCCGCCGCCTTCTTTTTCCTCCTCCTCCTCCCTCCTCCTTACCAGCTCCTTCATCGCCTTCGCCTTCATCATAGTCCTCGTGAACCTTATACTGGCCTTTGCCTTTGTGAGGAGGTTGTTCCTCCTCCTCCTCGTCCCCTTCATCATCATCGTCACCTACTTCATTGCCCTCATCATGCTTTATTTGCTGATGCACATCCGCACCCGCTCCTCCTGCTCCTCCTTCATGACCATGCAGTGTGGTCACACCATTTGTGATTACCTCCGCTTGAAAGCCATTGGCATCATCTGCCGTATACTTAACCACACGCAAAGTGCCATCAGGATCCACTACGCTGCGGGATGTCAACGTTAATGAGTGCGTTGACAAGCGCTCGCCAAATTGTTCACCTTACCTGTACACACCGCGCACCTCGTCCCCATTGCGCGTCTCTTTGCGATTCTGCAGCACGCGCGTCTTGCCATCTTCAACGCCATAGGCGAAACTATACTCTGGCCGGGCCACATAGTCTGAGCGTCCATCGTGTACCGTCACCAGATGCTCTGGCCCCACCACCGGACCCTCGAAGCGTGCATAGGAATAGCCAACGGCAGAGCAATTGGCAATCATTCCAAGTCCAACACCAACGATTAGCAGCAGCAGCTCCAAGTATTTGACGCGTGCCGTTGTGTACGTAACACGGAAGCGTAAACTAGTGGCCAGAGCTCCAGCTGGGCGTCTGGTTATGCGTCGCTTCTTCATTTCTTGGTTGATTTGTTGATGGGATTTCAATGTTTTTCTATTTTAGAAGGAGCGAGTGAGAGGCTAATCCTCTGAAGCAGCCGCGATTGGAATTTGCATCAGCGATTTGTACTAAGCGTGAAATGTGGCACTTGTTGCCTATTTATATAGTTGCTTATGCTGCAGGGAAATGTACCTATAGCCGCAATCAATTTCCATATTTCCGCAGAAATTAAACGCTTCAATAGTCACCGCATCCAAGTGGAACTGTGTCTTGGCAAAACGGCTGGCAGGCAGGCATATTGTGGTTAGTTTGTGACGTTCAAACCAAAGCAAAATACAAATTACCTATTTCCTAAAGACCAAAAGATATTTTCACAATGTATACAATGACGTCATGAATCAGACGGGGGCGATGCGTAAGTACTTTAGTTGATTGGAAGCGAGAGGTTGGGCACTTAAATAAGTGGTACGGCCAAAGGAACTATAAAGATGGGTAGTTCTAAAAGTAATCTAGCTTATACCGGCTTTAACTTTTGAAAAGGATAACCTGTACGCAAAATGTGACAAACAGTGATCCATGACTTTGGCAAGCATTCGAGTGTGCTTGGCGGGGAGGGGCAGCGGGGAAAAACTGGTTTAAAAAACACCCAATTGCCAATTTTATTTTTTATAACCTCAAACTCTCTCGTCTCTGCTTTCCCTGTTGCCCTTTGGGAACACACAAAACCTGTCCGGTGGGGGGAGACGCATAGTGAAGTTAAATAGTGCATTCTCAATGCGGCTGTTGTTCAACAAAAATAAGGCCCCCCCCAATTTATATATTCTCCCCAAAGTGGTGTTAGGCAAAATTTTTCGTTAATGTTACCTTTAATCTCGCCCCGTCGTACAAAAAAAGTTCAAGAGGCAAAGTTGTAACTCCTCTTCTTCTTCCCTCCTTTATTTTTATATTATCACCTTCTCTGATATCTATTGGTGTCTTTATGCTCTTTCGAATTATAAGAAATGGGGTTTTAAAGAGCTTTAATGACATAATTGGACATTGTACATATTATATATGATGGTGAATTGACACAACACAAACGGCCAAAAGACATAATTAATTATTTTTTAATTTATTATTTTTTTGGAGTTCTAATTCTTTAAAAATTCGGTTTTAATATTTTTTTTTTTAATTTAGAATTTTTAACAATAATTTTGTATTTTTTTTTTGGATCCAAGTACTCTATGAAAATACTTACTTCCTTAAGCCCCATACGGACATCCGAAGTTCGTAATTTAGCTAACTTCCCCTTATGTTTCGTTGCCGTGGAACGTAAGAGCAGTGTTACCAGATTTAAGAAAAAATTACGCCAAAAAATTTAAGTATTTGGTATGTATAACTTAGTTGGCAGAAGGCCACACTGCTTGATCATCTGAGTTTTGCTTTGATGCCAAGGTGATTTTTTTGTAGAAGCTCGGCCACTTCTCCTCAAGCCTTGTTCACAAAAATTAAGTCCGAATGCTTGGGGTGGAAAAGATCACAAATGACATTCCGCTCCTTCACCGCCAAAACTAAAGATATTTTTCTCGACATGGAAAAATAATTCAAAACAACTATTTCGCTCTTGTTTCTCTGCCTTGTTTATTATATTTATTTTCAAATTATTTCATATCACTTGAGCTAAATGCACTTCAGCTGGTCGGTGCAGGTAGAGCAGAGTCTAAAAGCATAATAAGGCCAACAGCCAATTTACATAGTCTCCACAAATGTGCTGTTAAGTGCGACATTGTCTGTTAAGTGTAAAATTCAACTTTGCATCCGTACAATGCAAAGTTTAAGAGGCGATCTCTTCTTCTCTTCCCTCATTAAAACTTCTCTTACCTTACTAAGTTCGCACAGATCCCAAGTCGACTCGTCGTGTAAATGAAAAATTTTCCTTAAATTTTTCTTATTTATTGAAATTATTTTCTGTTGAATCAAGTACGCTTTGAAAATACTTACTTTCCTGTTCATTTGCTACGTTGCTAGTTTATAACACTTCGCACAGATTCTTCTTCTGTATTTCGCAGTCTTTGTTCGTTGTTTAAGTTGGGTTGTCGTATAAAATGAAACCATTCAACTTTTTGGTAACCTGTCCTTATGACGAGACACACAAAATAAGGCGCGGCCGCCTGGCAATACACTTGGCTAAGTGTAGCCGAGTCTCGGTGCAATCAGTACCCCTATTAAAATGTCCGTTCAATGATAATCACCGGGTAATTTCGACGGAGCTGCAGGTAAGTTTAAACACATTTTTTAACTGCTTTTGAATAATTTCTGAATATTTTTACAAAGGATCACGTCAAGGTGTGCAAGAATCGCGCTGTCTTCGAGAGATTTAAAAGTGTGGATAAACAACCACCACCAGCAGCAGCAACAGAACCAACTGAACGACCTTGCCTGGTGAACTGTGATGCGAACTGGGACGATGTTCCCGACGTGGCAACGTACAACCCACTCGAGCATTGCGAGAGCAAATTGATCGTAAGAAGCATTGCAGGTCAGGGACTTTCGAAGGCCGTACGCAAGCAGTTTCGGGAGCAGGAGCGCTTACGTTTTGCTGAATTAAGCAAAAGCAATCAATCGAAGAATTAATAGCACTTTAGCCATACTCTATGGAAATTATACACCTATAAAGGTCAGCTACACTGCAGAGGTTGGTGATGCAGATAAAAGTTTAACTAGATCAGAGTTGAGCCTCAAACCGAACCAATTCTAACACTTGGAAATTTCACTTTCGTTACATTTTTGTTTACTAGAAAGTAAAATTTTTCCAAAATATTAAATCAGGCAGTTGCTTCCATTGATGATTGGCAATTAAAATTGCATTTGGCAGCCAATATGTAGATTATCTCACGTCTACGTGCTGGGGCTAGATGTGCATGGTTTGTGCTGACCTATATTTCAACTGATGCAGTGAGTGCAGACATACATTGGAGCCTCGGCTGGAGCCGGTTGTGGCTTGCTTTAATGTTGGTCAGTGGTGCGATTGCCGCTGGTTACCATGACATGGCAAATGGCTACCGGTTCGCTATTGATTTGATTTTACTTTGATTCGCTTAGTTACAGCATTTTGCATTTTTCATTTCTAGACCACAATTTTGTCGATCTGCTGATCTCTTTACTTCCCTCGGCAGCAAGTTCGTTGCCCAAGTCTTTCGTTTCTTTTCATTTTCCAGGCGGCGGGCAGGCAAATTAGTCAAATTGTAACAATTATATAATAATCTAGTTATATATTTAACCAAGTGTCCAAGTGAGAAGTGGGCGTTGCATGTTTGCCTTTCACTTTTGTTGTCTCTTTCTGTTTCTAAGCTGGCCAGCTGTGCTGCCAGGATATATATCAAAAGTGCACGATTATACAATTGAGTTTGAGATGCCGAAAAATGTAGTTTTTCGCTTAGACGACCAAACAATTGCGAACCATTTTTTCAATTGAGACATTATTCAATTTGTTGACAATCGCGAGAAACCAGAAAAGCGCTGCAAAAAAAAATAACAATTAACTGCATTTTGGCGATTTTCCCAAAGCGATGTTCTAGTTTTGGTTCAACTGTTGCCACAACGCTATTGTCGAACCGACCACAAGCGTTTGTGAACATTTAATGAGCACCAAAATCGTAAATTTAATTTATATCGTTTTCTGAACTTTTTGTCAGACGACAAATTTCGTAATTTTTTTCCTTTGGTTCGTTGTTTGAAAAATGCAACTGCTATAGCTGTTGTTGTTGTTGTTGTTGTTGCTGCCGACTCAGCATGGAGCATTTTACCTAGCTTGGCCCGGCTTGCATGTCAAAGGCGCATAAAACGCCGCGTAGCCTGCCAAAAGAATCAAATGACACTCGGCCTGGTCTGGCCTGGCCTGGTCCATTTTGGTATCTCTGCTCTCTGTATGTGGCTTTAATTGGCACCTCGACACCACTCTTGGTCTTGGGCTCTGTGTGTAGGTGCACTTGATGGTGGTGTATCCACCATGGTGGTGTGCGTGCTGAAATTTATGGATCGATTTGTATTTGGTTGCTTAACTGGCATTTTCGCACTTGGCCACAAACGGTGGCTTAGAAGTTTTAAGCCTGACAAACGGTCGTAACGGTGCCCCATTATGATGAAGTATCCATGGCAATGGTCACGCAATATCCACATGACATGAGTTACGCATGTTGAACAGAGTTTGGACATGGATTAGAGTGCCTCAGTTGACCACACATTACCCGAGTAGGGCTGTAGAAGATTAAATAATTTTAATCGTAAAAAGAGTGGCTACTCGGAAAATCAGAATCAAGGCTGCTGCAGCCCTTAATTGGACAATCGTTCATCCGATCTTTACCAAACCTTTGGTTAATGGAAAATAATGCTGAGGATTAATCGAAATAATGCAAAATATTTGAGGCTCGAGGATTTTGGGCGAAGGTTTTGGTTGTAAATCGAAATTACGGTTCTAATTTTTTGGGTAATTAACAAAATTGATTCAAATTAAAAAACAAAAAAAAAAAATTTTGGATGGGAGATTGGTTGGTGGGTGTGAGAGGCACGACCGACCCGACCCCAACCCGACCGACCGACGTAGTGTTGGTCTCTCAAAGTTTGCTTCCCCTCACGCCCCTTGCCTATGAGAACCAAATTGAGAACGAATTTAGCTCTATTCCAAGAGCAAAATTGTTGAAAATTTAAGAATTTAAGAGTGCACAATTATTTCGTATTAAAACATTACAGTTATCATCAGGGCTGTAAACCTCCTAAAAATCGGGAGGGGTTCACTCCGGGGATCGAACCCGCAAATCTTTTTGGGTTCGGGTTCACTGAGCGGGTTCAGAAGGTCGCTGAACCTAGGTTCGGGTTCGAACCGGTGTTCAGAAATAATTTTGAAACAAACTTAGTGCTAATTTCCCTTCTCAATCATTTGAGTAGTATGATGCTGAAAGAAGATGAGAAATCGGCCCTGTCTAGTATAGGGACCTCACCTCAGAAAATTCTAAAAAAAATTCCCTTCGATGGACCGCGAATTATGAAGAATTTTCATGCAAAAATATTGCGGGGGTCTTTCATGGTTTCTTTTTAAACGAATTTTGAAGTTTTAATTTTTTAATGAAAAAATATACATATGCTTTGGAAAATATGTCACATTTAATTAAAGTTTAATGGATTTTTAATTTGTCATTCAATGTTTCTCATTAAAATGGAGTGCACGAAATGTCAATTTACTGTGTCCAACTTTGTATCCTTATCGGAAGGAGAAGTCATCGAGTATTTAAAGCGCCACAAGTGTATTCTACGCGAAAAAAATGTGATAATTGTGGAGCTGACTGCAAAACAGCAGAAAAGGGCAACCAACTATTCTTTCGGTGCCGAAAAAGGTGTCCCGCTCCAACAAACGGGAACAGAAAGAAGATAACAAAACAGTGCAACTTTTCTGAGAGTATCCGCACAAACACCTTTTTTGCTGATTCCAAACTATCCATCAAGGACATTGCAAATTTTGAATTATATGGGATACTGTTCGCTTAAAAGGTAAAATTAACTTTCTTGTGGCCAGTTTTTAAATACTATTTGATTACATTTTACCCCTTAAAAGGTGAAATTATGTTTTTGGAAAACGAATTGGGCTGGGCCAGGCAATCAATTATAGACTGGAAAAACTTCTTAAGGGAAGTCTACATTGATTGGTCTATTCGGGAAAGTTGTGGGAAACTTGGTGGCCATGGAAAAATCGTTGAAATCGATGAATCCAAAATTGGCAAGCGCAATGTGGCCGGGTTGTGGAGGGTCAGTGGATTTTTGGTGGATTGGAGCGAGAGTCCGAAAAATTCTTTATAATTCCGGTGGAAGACCGTGGAAAGGACACTCTTTTGAAAATTATCAAAGAGAATATAGCTGAAGGATCCACAATAATTTCAGATTGCTGGAAATCGTACAATTGCCTAAATGATGAGGGGTTTCAACACGAAACTGTTAACCACTCAAAAAACTTTGTGGATCCCTCAACCCGTGCGCACACCCAAAATATAGAAAGACTTTGGCGGGACGTAAAGTCCGAATTGCCTCATTTTGGGCGGAAAAAGGATCATTATCTCGGATATTTGGCAAAATTTATGTTTCACAAACGGTTCCCGAATCATAAGGACAGGATTCATTACATCTTTGAGGCAATTGGACTGCTGTATAATCCAACATCGAAAACTATAGTCAATGATATTCATTTTTCGGAGGTGAGCGTTTATGAAAATGGGCCGCAGGCAAAATTTTTTTTCTGCTTGCGATTTAGTTAAAACAGATTTTTTGTTTATTTTTCTTAAAAAAAAAAACACATTATAGGAGGATGATGAAGGAGAGGAGGAAGAAGAACAAAACTAAGTTTACCTCCAACGGGTGGTGTGGAAAATAGTTCAACTATGACATATTTCTCAAAGCACATACACAGATACGTAAGTTTTTTAAGTAAAATATTAAAACTTCAAAATTCGTTTAAAAAAGAAACCATGGAAGACCCCCGCGTTTTCTTTTCATGAAAATTCATCATAATTCACCATCTATCGAAGGGATTTTTTTTAGAATTTTCTGAGGTGAGGTCCCTATACTAGACAATTACAAAATGTTTTTTTGTGAGCTGTTTTTTTGTATTCCAAGGCTTGCAAAATATTGGAAAATGCCAATCGTGACATTTATAGTATAGAAAAAATGTAATGGAATATGTTTTTTGAACCGAACCCTTTTCGCCTTTTTTTTTGCTCCGGTTCCGCTTCGGGTTCAGGAAGAAAAATTCTTCTGCTTCGGTTCAGGTTCGGTTCGGACTTTCCAATAATTCCGTAGTCTCGTGCTTAATATATTCCGAAACAGTATTAAAAAAGTATTTCCTGATTGAAAAACTCGTACTTGAAATAAGAGCTTTGTACTTGAATCAACTATTTTCGTACTGGCACCGTTTGTACTTGACTACAAAGTTCATGGTTTTTTTCCTTGTTTTGCCCGTCGTTTCGAACCCTTTTTAAAGTATCAGTTTCGGTAGCTGTACTTATCGAACTGTGTCTGGGCTCATAGATGGTTAGATAGTTGACAGACAGAAAATTAAGAGATTTTTTTTCCAAATCACCAAGCTATGTAAATCGTCAAGTTGAATACACCTCATTATACACTTGAAAAGTGTATTATATTTCCAGAAGTTTGTAACGTAAGAAGAAATCATCTCTACCATTTTTTTTTAAATAAAATTTTAACATCTAAATGTATGGACTTTTATCGACAACAATCCGAGCTGTCAATTCGGCTTTCTCGGCGAGCACTCAGAAAAAAAAAGATCCATCAAGATCCGCTTGGAATGGATAGTTTTTTCATATCCTTTGGATACATTGGATCCGATTTTCAGATACATTGGATGAATATTTAAGATCAATGTTTACAATTAAATAGTTTAGCCAGACCAACAGCTATCAAAATCAAAACTGGAAAGCCAATCAGGCCTGTAAATTATGGCCAAAATTTGGGCTTTGGCTTTAGAAAACTTAAAAATTCAATTTGTTATATTTCAGAAGTATTCAACCAAATTCAATCTGATTTTTTGTAAATTTTAATAAAAATTGTTTCCAACTGTCTAAACAAATCTTGCTGAATCGGTAAATCGCTTTAAGTGCGTTCCATAGCCAGCCAATCGCTGATTACCTCCGCAGCTTAACAGATCGCACATGATAAAGTCTCTATGGAGCCTGCTTTTACGAGACGCAGCTGCATTTGGTGATGAAGCTTTGACCTTTTTCTGAGGGTCTGCCAAAGAGAAATATGGCTATTATTTCGACTACTTCTAATTTATAAGCAAGGCGCATTGTTGCCTGCCGACGACTGCGATTTTGTTTCTTTTTTTTATTTGCCTGCTTTTGGTATGAAAAATGCATATATCATTGGCCTCTGGTACTTGCTGGCAGTTTGTTTGGGCTTTAACCCACACACACACACATACAGCACAGTAGCCAGTCGAGCAGGCCAGAGCAAGCTAGAGAGAGGGGGGCGCGGCGGACCAGGGCCATCGTGGGAAAACTTGTTGTTGCCTAGCATAAACATCGCATCGCTTAATTACCCATTACACAAATGCTAGCCCGACTTGGCTGTGGCAACAAGAATCGCATTGCGAATCTCTTTTGGTTTTGGTTGCCATTAACGTAATTAAGACGCAGCAAGTCTCTTGGACTTTGCCGTTGCCCAAGTCTTTCGTTTTGCCCTTTAGCGTAACAACAACAACAACAACAACAAAATGTGTCATTGCATTATGACTCCGAATGTTGCAATGCAAATGCCTGCCCGGTTGAACAATCAAAGTCTATTAAAAGCAAAACTAAGCCACATGCCACCAAATCATGTTCGCTGACCAAAAAGGCCTAAAAGGAGTCGGGACCGAAAGAGACAGAGAGTGAGAGAGAGAATTTATCTTGTTTGTTTTCTATCTAGTAGTGGATTATGTAAGGCTTCCCCAGCTGACGCTGACTCTGTCTACATGTGCTACTCCCGCTCTGGATAAACTTGCTTTGATTTTCATTGCATTTGCACGGTCTGGTCAGTCCCAGCTCTTGATTGCAACAGCATGCTCGTACCTACTCGTATACGTAATGAAAGCGAAATTGGCTTGGGAGTAAAAGTAAATTCAATTAATTGCCTAACTGGTGAACTTTTAAGGGAAAACTGTTCTTATTTAATTAAATATTTGCAAGCAGCAAGTAAACCAGAACCGAAGCAGTTCAAATATTGATCAATAAATATAATGGTTTTTGTTGAGATCAAAAAATATTTCAAAACTCCTCAGATACTGAAAAATTTAACGCTCCATAAGCAAACTAAAAGAACAGTGTGAATTTATAGGCAAACGTATAGTATAAGAAATATTTGGATTTTTGGCATTTCTTAACCTTTTTTATTGGCTTTCACCGAATAAGCCTGGGAAAACTGCCCCAGAATATTTTTAAATATTTCAAATCGGGGATGGTAGCTATTAACTAGGAGGGTATGTACTAGGGATGTCGAAAATGTTATCGATATATCGAAATATCAATATTTTTGCCCAAAATTACGAATATCATTCTCGCACATTTTTCCAATGCTATATATCGGAAATCGAATATTTTTGGTGTTTTTTGTTTTAGCCTTCGGTCACACTGTTGATGCTCTGGACATTTAAAGCAAAATGTTTAAAAGTTTTTTGACTTGGTATTGTAATATGCTGGTGTAATAACACCGGAAAGCTCATGCCAACCTTATCCTTCAACCTATTCCTAAGCTATAAATAATTTTAAGAATTACATTTTTAGAGCGAAGCTCTTTTACGGACGTCAGACTGGGGAAGTAAATCTTGAAAAATTTTGTCTTTGCGACAGATTTTTTTGGGGGATGTCTTTGAATTCTCTATTTGAATTCTCTCTTTTTGTATTTGCAAAATCAGCAGCTTTTATCTTTACAGTAGAAGCAGGTGGGTTGTGTGTGAGTGGGATAGTGTGAGGTGGAAGTGGGGGGAGAGGTGTGAATCAGGTGGGGATTTGGTGCTAATCTGGTGGGGATCTGGTGGGGAATAGGTGGTGATCTGGTGGGGATCTGATGGAGATCTGGTGGGGATCTGGTGAGGATCTGGTGGAGATCTGGTGGGGATCTGAAGAGGATCAGGTGGGGATCTGGGAGAGATCTGGTGGGGATCTGGTGAGGATCTGGGGTGGGCCAGGTGTGGATCTGGTTTAGGTCTGGTAGGGATTTGGTGGGGATCACCAGAGAGTGGCTGCATTGAAGTCAAGTTTTGAATTTTGTGCTATAAACTATAATGTTATCTGTTAGACAGTGATTTAGCAATGACTTAACAGTGACTTAACAGTGACTTAACAGTGACTTAAAAGTAACTTAATAGTGACTTGACAGTGACCTATTATTTTTCAAATTATATAACATTTATTTATACTGAATCCAAAAGGTGTATTTTTGCCATTACTTAAGTCAGTTGTATGAACGTAAAGAGCTTCGCTCGTACCGTGCGTCCCATGACACACCTCTTTTTTTTTATTATTTACTTCACTGGGACTTGAACTCGGGACCATTCATCTACTGAACACACTCCTTAGCCAACTTGACTATCTGCAGTAAGCAATACGTGGCGACGAAATGATATTTAAGAATGTACGCATGGCATTTCGTTGGCGTTTTGCAGCTCTGAGAGCAACAAGGGCAAGGTAGAGTGGACTACAGGAGGGTGGAATGCAGGAGGAAGTATTTAGAAAAACTTTCTTAAAAATTATGTTTTTAATTTTATTATATGGGGGAAAGAAATACCTTAAATTTTTCACAAATATTTTCTAAAATCAAAGGTCGAAATTACCATTAAAATTAAAAAGGAATAAAGAAAATTCATCCTACAACTTAAACAAAACTAGGGGGTGAAGTATGTTTGTTAACAAAATGAAATTGCTTTTAAACGAGAAAGGCAAAGCTAACTTCGTCTGTACCGAAGTTTTGATACACTTGAAATAGCTTGTCTCAACGGTTAGCGACTTCGAACAAACTTCGCAGATCAGCTTAAAAACATTACATATTACCCATGACCGTGTTTGAGAGCAGTTATATTGAGAGCAAAACAGTTTTTCTCACTAAAATCCATTTTCCGAACGAACATTTGTATGGCAGCTACAAGAAGTAGTTATCCGATCCGGTCGGTTCCGACATATTAGCAGCGTGCAGTTAAAAGAAGACTCTGTGCAAAGTTTCAGCCCGATAGCTCCAAAACTGAGGGACTAGTTCGCGTAGAAACAGACAGACGGACAGACGGACAGACGGACGGACAAAGCTTAATCGACTCAGCTCGTCATGCTGATCAAGAATATATATACTTTATGTGGTCGGAGATGCTTCCTTCTATGCGTTGCACACTTCTGGGCAAAATTATAATACACTTTTCAAGTGTATAAAAATAGAGGGAAGCTAACTTCGGCTCGACCGAAGTTTATATTGGGGCAGGTTATGATATATATGCCTGCCAAAATTTGTATTTGGCATCTATACGATATATTCATCCGATTTTGATCAAACTCTTCAAAATTATGCTGAAAAAGATAATATTCATAACTCGAATGTATAAAGACGCTACCATTGCAAACAAAAAGGTTTTCTCATTGGAACTTTTTTTCGACCGATCGTTCCTATGGCAGCTATATGCTATAGTCATCCAATTTAGATGAAAATTGTGTGTAAGCATATAATATTGATCAGTAACGAGTCTGGGGAGCGATAGCATTGAAAACAAAAACGTTTTTCATACTAAGACTTTTTTTTCAGACCTATCTTTTGGACAGACGGACGGACAGACGGACGGACAGACGGACGGACAGACGGACATGGCTATATCAACTCAGCTCGTCATGCTGATCAAGAATATTTATGCTTTATGTGGTCGGAGTTGCTTCCTTCTATGCGTTACAAACATCCGGACAATTTTAATATACCCTCTCCAAGGGTATAAAATTAGATTTTTCTATAAAATTGTTTCTTAAGGCAACTTTTCTAAAATTCAGAAAAAATGTTCTTAAGTCTAGACATTTTTTGTTTTAGAGCGATTTTCTTAAATATAGAAAAATAATTATTTTTTGGTAAATAGTCTATGTGAGTGGTGTAAAAAATAAAAAAAACTAACACAAAAAAAACCGAAAAACGAATAGAGGGAGAGAATACGTAAGTTATATAATAGAAACACACGGTGGTTTCTTCTACCACCACGTGTTTTTCATTCTCCTATTATTACAAGAAAAAAAAATAACCCAAAAAATTTTTTCAAAAATTCTATATAACAGCAAAATTGTAGCAAATTTTAGACTGTATAAAATATTTAAAAATGGTATAACATTTTTTAACAAGTTGAGATAAAATTAGAGTTAATATAAGGTTGTCAAAAAAGTCTTGCGGTATTTCTGCAAGCTTGTCTTTGCAAGCGCGTAGTTCTAGTTGTATTCGTCGCATCGGTTCACGCTAGAGCTTTTTGGAAAGCTCTTTTCACGCGCTAACACGTGTTTGATTTATTGTTGTTTGTTTTTAGTCGTTCGTGAGTTATAGCGTCGCAAACATGTAGCAAAATAAAGAGAAAATACGACATATTTTACAGTACTACTACGATAAAGGCAAAAATGCATCTCATGCTGCCAATAAAATTTGTGCAGTTTATGGACCCGATACAGTTTCCATTTCCACCGCACAACGATGGCTTCAACGTTTTCGTTCTGGTGCAGAGGTGATCGAAGATGCGCCACAGTCCGGAAGGTCTGTCGTCGAAAATTGCGATAAAATCGCTGAATTGATCGAAAGAGACCGGCATAGTAGCAGCCGCAGCATCGGCCAAGAGCTGGGCTAAGTCATCAAACCGTTATAAACCATTTGAAGAAGCTTGGATTCAAAAAGAAGCTCGATGTATGGGTGCCACACGACTTGACGCAAAAAACATTTTTGCCCGTATGGATGCATGCGAATCGCTTCTGAATCGCAACAAAATCGACCCGTTTTTGAAGCGGATGGTGACTGGCGATGAAAAGTGGGTCACTTACGACAACGTGAAGCGCAAACGGTAGTGGTCGAAAAGCGGTGAAGCTGCCCAGACGGTGGCCAAGCCTGGATTGACGGCCAGGAAGGTTCTTCTGTATGTTTGGTGGGATTGGCAGGGAATCATCCATTATCAGCTGCTCCCCTATGGCCAAACGCTCAATTCGGACCTGTACTGCCAACAACTTTACCGCTTGAATGCAGCACTCATGCAGAAGAGGCCATCTTTGATCAACAGAGGCCGAATTGTCTTCTATCAGGACAACGCCAGGCCACACACATCTTTGGTGACGCGCCAGAAGCTCCGGGAGCTCGGATGGGAGGTTCTTTTGCATCCACCGTATAGTCCGGATCTCGCACCAAGTGATTACCACCTGTTTCTGTCCATGGCGAACGAGCTTGGTAGTCGGAAGATGGCCTGAAGAGAGTCCTGTGAAAATTGGCTCTCCGAGTTTTTTGCCAATAGGGAAGCGATCTTCTATAAGAGGGGCATTATGAAGTTGGCATCTCGTTGGGAACTCGTCATCGAACAAAAACGGCGCATATTTGACTTAAATCGCATTATTATAACCAATTTTATGAACAATTGAAAATTCAATAAAAATACCGCAAGACTTTTTGACAACCTATATTTTTTTTTTTATTTAATATATAATTTAAATTTTATTTTAAAAATTAAATTAAAAAAATTTTAAATAAAATTAAAAATAAAAAAAAAATTTATAAAATAAATTATAAAAAATTATTAAAATTAATATAATAATAAAAAAAAAATAAAAAAAAAAAAAAAAAATATAAAAAAAAAAAAATATAAAATATTTATACTTAAAATATAAATTTTAAATATAATTTAAATATATCATATTTAAATAATTTTTTTTTAATTATTTAAAAAAATAAATTTTAAAATTTAAAAAAATATTTACGCTAATTTGATCTCAACTTGTTAAAAAATGTATTAGCATGTTAAAATATTTTATACAGTCTTAAATTGGCAACCTTTTTGCTGATAAATTACAGAATTTTCGAAAAATTTTCAAAAAAATCATTTTTTTCTTAAATCATGGATAACAACAAGTAAAACGAGTAATGTTTTGCTCTAAAAGCTTAAAAAAACTTAATTGGCTGCTATTTTGGTGAAAAACTTGAGTATCTAATAAACAATGACAACAAAAAAGTCAATTTTTTTTTGAAATTCACACTTTTGGGGCCGTTTTGGAGGATGTAGAAGTGTTCAGATTGTAAAACCTTGTTCAGCAGAGTTGTTTGGTATCTCAAAAGCTTCTTTTTTGCCAAAGAAAGTATGCGAAAAATTCTGATTTTTTAAAAGTTATACTCGAAAAAGTAAAAAAATACGTTTTTGAAAAAAAGTTTTTTTAAGAAATACTACCGGAAAACATGAATTTTTTAAAAATCTTTGTATGAAGAATTTATTCTGCGGACTGTCAGCTACAACTTTGCCGAAGACAGTTTGCAGCTATCACTAAAACTGAATGAGCTGTTTGCCCAAAACTAATGACACCTTTTTTTGGTTGGCACACCCAATTTCAAAAACTTTGAGGGTCCATAAAAAAAATGGCTTCCAATCTAGCCAAACGCTGATAGGGATTTACTCAGTTCGGGTAGCACTATCGATTCCGCATAGTGGTGCTTGGTAGTTTTGAAAAAAGTTGAAATTTGTCGCACAGTGTTATTCATTTTTTCGTGCATACAATCGTTCTCATCAATCGACAAGTGTTCGCTAAGTGACGCAATGTGAAGAAAAATAGGAATCGATTAGATTGAATGAAATTAGTTTAAATATTTCCCCGTATTTTCAACGATCGGTCGTAATATTTCAACCCATATTCCAACGTTCTTCGTTTGCATGATATTGTCGCACTTGCTGTTTTAAAAAAAATTCTCCAAAAAAACTAAAATCTCCAAAAATTTTTAATTTTAAAAAAAAGGTAAAAATATAATTTTAATAAAAATAAAAAACATAAATTATTCTATACATTTTTTCAAAATTATAATCCTTGATTTTCAACTATATAAAACTTCATTAAAGTTTGCTTCAGCGTGTAAATCACGACTTACTAAAAATGCCACAAATTCTTGAGTGACGTTTTGAACCTTGGATCGATATTTTTTTTTTGTGTGAGAGAATAAAAAAGTGACCGTTGGGTGTAGAATGTGTTTCCCAAATTTGCTGAGTCTGCGCCTCGCTAGGGCATCGCAGTGTGCTAGTATGTTAAGAGCACTCCTAATTTTCTTCACAATATCTGCAAAAGTTGGGTGTTTGTTATTCCCAACTTGTGCATGTGGCTCCGCAGTCTGCAGTGACCCGTGTAAAGCCCTGTCAGAATCCTGAGGGCATTCTTTCCTTGTTGGATTAACTTTTGGAACCTTTTGTGGTTGTGGTTCACTATTAATGCTTTAGCTTGTCTCATCGCCCTGGTGTTTACCCAGGAGGCTGTTCTAAGAGTATTCTCTTTCTTTCTTAGAAGTCCTTTTATTGTGTGTTGCCCTTTGCCGCAGTGGTGGCTGCACCCTTGCGTGCCAGTTCGTCGGTCAATTCGTTTCCGGGGATATTGTTATGTCCCGGTATCCATCGTAGGGTCAGCTTGTTCTTGCTGCCTAGTTGGTCCAATTTGTTCTTTGTCTCTAAGACTAGTTTAGGGGTGAACTTATTGCTGCTGAGCGCTTTGAGCGCCGCTTGGCTATCGGAGAGGATTATTTATATTATTATAGTCATATTAAGGTCTGCACAACGGGAGATGGCAAATACTTCGGCTTGAAATATGCTTGTAAATTCTTCCATTGGTTCAGATATTTTCGTTCTTGGTCCTGTTACCCCAAGTCCAGTTTCTTGGGGCGTCAGGGACCCGTCTCTGTGTACCTCATAATTGTGTGTGGGTGCATTTTATGTGTTTCTTCCTGTGAGATCCATTCTCTCTTATTGCTTTGGTGTACAGTGGAATTCCTGTCAAAGTGGTACTCGGCCACCATTTCGTCTCTGGGTTGGAGGATTACAGGGATTTCGTTCTCCAGCTTTTCAGAGTCCCGTGCATGCGGATACTTTAGTTTACTTAAGATTGAAGTTAAAAGTGTTATGGAAGAATAGGACTAAAAAATTTTTAATCTTTTTTAAACCGAGAAAATTAAGGCCCGTCTATGTGCGGACTTTTCTAACCACTTGAATTGATAACTAAAATACTCTACCCGAAACACTCATTTTGAGACGCACCAGAATTAAAATTCGTTTCGTTATTAATAGCCAAACTGTATAATTGTAATATATATGCATACACACCTCCTCTACGGGTATCTACCGTACCTAACTTTGCCCCAGATGTGCCAACAATTATCTAAGAATTTCATAGCTGCACCTTCTCTACCAACCAAACGAGCAGCCAATCATTTTTCAATATGCGTAAAAGCAATTTCAAGAGCCGCCCACATATGTACAGGTACATATATGCAAAAACACTCAAATCGATTTCAATGTTCAATAACTTAATTAAAAAACAAACACAAATTGAGGTTGAATTTTACATGCTCATTGCAACTGTAGACAAGGATGGAAGCAGCTATACCGCATCGAATTATAATGAACTCTTGTTAATCCTCATTTATAGATCATAAAACATAAGCACCTAACGATAATTAAATTTTATTAAAGGCAAAAAGCTAATTGACATTTAAGGCAATTCATTAACGCTGACAAAACACACACGAGAGTCACAAGAGTCTCGGTCTCTGATGTGGGGGGCAGCTGCTGCTGATATTGGGAACAGTTAGCAGTAAATACCAACAGGCCAAAAACTATGGCTAATTGCCTTGGCTGGCTGCATGCACCAGATTTCTGGAAATGTGTTTTTTCACATGCCCGACTTTAGTTTTAGTTTTTTTTTTTTTTTGTCAAATGCAAATTTACATATGATCTGCGACAACGGCGCCACAATTCTCCAAATCCAATTCCCAGCCTGCAAATGAAGTTTTGGGGGCCTCATGTTGTTAGCGGCAATTACTGTTACATGCGGACGGGCTGCATAAATCAGCTTAATTGCTATATTTAAATTCTAAATATGGACTAAGCAAGCGACCAGGTCAGCATGGACTTTTTTGTTGTGCTTGGTTATTTATGCATAAGTACAATTTTTTGCAGGCAGCCAACAGGTGGCAAGTATTTGAAATTAAATTTGATTTTGATAGGCCACTAAAAAAAACGCAACAAGCTAAAGTTAAGCAATTTGACTAACGGTCATTTTAAATTACGCGCCCATCAAACGATTGACTTGCGTGGCGTGCCTGAAATGCAATACATGGAGAATGAAAACGAGGAGATAATAAAGAATGACAGAGAAAGAAAGACAAGGAAGGAAAAGGAATATGTGCGTATTCTCAACAAGAACGAAAATTCAATCAGCCAATCTTAAAAAAAACGAATTAAACATTTGTATTAATTGAATTGTGCAACACTAAAAACTTGATCGAGTCGAGACCATAAAAGTTAAAAGGGGTAAAAACCTTGACTGGGTCTAGTCTGTTTAACTGCTGATTTTATTTAATTGCACTTTGAAGTGTTAAGCTTCTGATTGGATTTAATTACTCAATATGTTAGAAACTATTTCCAATTTTGTTTTAACATCTGAGACGAAGTTGAAGCTCTTAATTCGGCCCAAAAAACATTACAATGTTGCATGTCAAAGAAATCACATCTTCATACCTAAAATTACATAAAGGTCCAATAAGAATCCAGTTTTGCCCTCTTTTTTTCAAGAGTTTTTCAACTTTAAGCTTAGTACTCAGTCAAACCTGTAACGAATTTGGCCAAGCAATGCAGAGCAAAGTTAGACCTTAGGCTTAAGTAAAGGGTTTAAGGCCCTCTTTTCTGGTCCAAAATTTTTTTTCAATTTGTTTCATTTTTTAGCTTAGATATTCAAAAAATATTATCCCAAAAAAGATTTTTCAAAGAAATACTTTAGAA
This sequence comes from Lordiphosa stackelbergi, assembly GCA_018904235.1. Lineage (NCBI taxonomy): Eukaryota > Metazoa > Arthropoda > Insecta > Diptera > Drosophilidae > Lordiphosa > Lordiphosa stackelbergi. The sequence goes on along the minus strand of JAEIFU010001691.1, from coordinate 17,701 downwards.
GATATAGCCTTTTTGTCGACCAATGTCTTCACAAATACAAGTAATTTTCACATTACTTCAAACTTTAAACGCATTTTTCTCGAAACCACGTTTTTCAAAATGGTGCCCACGTATTCACAAGTTCTACCGAACCGATTTTGACGATGTAGGGCTTTATGAACGCAGAATTAACGTGGCTATCGTCCCTACCTCAATCTTTGAGAAAAAAGTTTTTACGTTTTTTTTTGTACACTGGAATGCAAAAAAATTGGTCAAAAATCGATTTTTCGTTTTTAAAAGGCCGACATTTTTTCAAATTCAATTTTATTTTCACAATTCTGCTACGGACGATAAAGGCATTCATACTAACCAACTTCCCATTTTCCGTTTTGCTTTCTGAGTATAGTAACTCCCGGTAACGTGGGCACCATCGACACATCTTTTTTTGGAAGAGCCTTTTTTGGATCCCGAGAACTTTTTGAACAGCCTTCGCATTTCCAAAATTTTAATTTTGTATTTTTTATAATGAATTGTACAACCAAATACAAAAACAGAATTACAAAATCTCTTCCCGATTTCTTTCCACGATTTTTTAAAAAACATGTAAAATTTAGCCCTCTAGATCAGAAGAGGGCCCTAAACAAACCTTCTTCATTCGATTTTTATTTTTAAGACAACAAGCAATAAAAATGTATATCAAAACTCGTCAATATGGCAATTTTTGGTAGTTATTGTAAAATTTTGTGGTTAAATCCCTTGAAAAAACAATCAAATCATTTTTTTTGGGGAAGAGGGGAAAATGCCTTACGCATTTCCTATTCTGCCGTCGCAGAAGGGATGTAGAACTCGCAACTACTAAAAACCCGCCTCTCTCTCAGGCCTGTATACACTTCCGAAAAGCTTTAGCATTACTTCGAAGTAGGGCCGGACCCTTTACGCGCTTTGCGCTTTTATTTGCGTCCAGTTTCCCCACTATGTCCTTTCGTTCAGGTAATTGTTCTTGATTCGCAGTGCTCTTTGCTCGAGGTCATTTTCTATACGATGTTGTCTGCTGAAATATGTCCTACACATCGTGTTAGGTTGCCTCGCCTATCGGCCCATCTTTTGCTGCGAATCACAGTCCACACTATCATACACGCAGCTATGTTCTGAGCTTTCCCCAATTGAGTGTAGGAATGCGCTAAAGTAGCCGTGTCCTGTCATTATCTGTGTTACATAGAAATCCACATCTCCGTGCTTCTTGCGAAGCCAAATTTTGAACTCTGGAATAAGCCTTCTTGTCCATCTGCCCTTTATTTCGTTCGTCCATCCTTCTTGCCACGCGGTGAGGGTTTCTTCCTTGCATGATTCTACAGTTTGCCTTGACACTTGTCCAGCTTGACGCAATCCGCATATTTGCCTTCCTTCTTTGGCTAATAAGTCGATCGGCGTTACGCCTGCGATCACCATCGCTGCTGCTCCTGATACTGTCCGATATGCACTAGTTATTCTCAGCGCATGTCTTCTTTGAATCGATAACAGTTGATTTGCTGGGCTCTGGGCATCTGCCAAGATCTCGCATTCATACAAATCGGCGAGACAGAAGTCGGCTTCAATTCAGATTTTTTCTTCTTGATTTTTCAGGGCGAAAACTGCTTGCATAGGAGAAGACAATTAATTTTGACTTCGAACGTCTCAGAAATTCGTGCTTGATTTCAGTATTTTCGGCTTGGATCCAAGAATATTCCGTCTTACCGTACTTTTGATATTAAAACTGCTTGTTCGATGGACAGGACAGGTTTCCTAACAGGCCCGTGGAGATGCGACAAATTGCTCGGACCACTGCCGAACGGCGAATGCGTTCTAAGAACTGATAACGGGAGACAGTTCATTAGTTAGGTATTTGAAGAATATTGCGGAATTAATGCCATACAACAAGTAAAAACACCACCATACTGGCCACAAGCTAACGGGGAAGTGGAACGAACACGCCAAAAAGAGAAATTATAAGGAAGCACTTCAAGAATTTGTACAACTTGACACCGCACAGCACTATCGGTAGCTCGCCAACAGAACTAATGCTCAACCGGGTGATTCGGGATAAGATTCCCGGAATTCGGGATGTGGTGGGGGAATACTCGGACTCAGCAGAAAGAGATCAGGATTTGATCCACAAACAAAGAGTGAAACTGATCGCGGACAAAAAGAGAGGGGCAAAGGAAAGTCCCGTAGAAGTGGGGGACAGAGTGCCTATTAAAAACATTGTGTTCCCTCACAAACTTACTCCGAACTTTAACGCAACTGAATATGAGATCGCGGAGAGGGACGACAACATCGTGAAGTTTTCAGATGGCAACGCACAGTGACGCGAAACGTCAGACATTTAAAAAAGATACCGGCAAGGACCATAGCCTCTGGAACGGGAGACCGGGACAAGTGAGAGGAATAATACATATAGCTTGGTTGGGTTTTATCTGGGTTTCCCCAATCCATGCAACAAATGTTGAGCTATAGACAGGTCCCAGAAGAGTAGCAAACGGAAAGAAGAAAAAAACTATGCAAGGAAAGGTCAAGGTTCTCTGCCTAACAATAAGGGAGGGATGTAGGAGCCTGTGCCTTGAGTCCAAAGGCTGTTTGTTATAGATGTTATTTGATCGTAGACTGAGGAGAGCTAAATACACGAGAGCTACCTATAACGAAGTATTGTGCAAATTACTGGGGGGGTCGTTACTTCGACGGTATGCAAGGAGGTAATCTCTATTGTTAGGCCGAGGCCTTGACAGCTTTTTCTCTTCCGTTTGCTATCTGGGACCAGTCTAAGCTCAACATTTGTTCATGGGTTGGGAACAAGATAAAACCAAAAGCTATATTTATTGTTCCTCTATCGGTCTTCCTTCAGGTAGGTCCGGTATCCTTTTTAAATGGCTCCGCGTCATGTGCGTTATCGGACAACTCGATGTTCCCGTCTTGTAACCTCATATTCCAAAATTCTCATTAAAGTTTAAATTAATAACGAAGACGTTTAAGCTGCCCAGTAAATAGGAGGTGTTGAACTGTCCAAAAAAATCGCGAAATTGACAAAATTGTTTTAAGAAGATGAGCATAAAGATTTGATAGATAGCAGTAGTGTACCCGACTGTAGACTAAAAGGCACAAAAATTAGCGAAATTTGCCAATTTTTATAAGTTTCAGGTATCATGAAGTTTTGATGATTGCAATTGTAGGCTGGTCAGAACGAATACTCAAAAAAAAACGTGTAAATTAACGGGCGAATATAGCAAAATTTTATATAGTTTAATAGCTAAGATTATCATGAAGATTTAATAGTTGGCAATTGAAGACGGGCAAAGAGAATGTGTCTGTAAGTCGGCCAATTTAAAAAATCGCGAACAAGCTAAGCGGATGTGAAGTATAGATCGTACGTCAAAATGAAGACGGGTAAATTTGAGGTGTTGATCAAACGGACCAAAAAATCGCGAAATTTGCAAAAATTTATAATTAGATACGATTATCATGAAAACGGGTAAATAGACGGATGGTGAAGAAATGTGCAAAATCCGCGAATTTTGCTAGATGAAGATTTGATAGATGGCAATTGTCAAGTTATCTTCACTTCTTCGTTTTGTGTTTAAAATTCTAAAGTGGCGTAGCAACGCAAGCCGGATACATGCTAGTCATTTATAAATGTATGCTTAAGTTTGTGCTACAATAAACTTACTATTTATTCTTTTAATTGATTGATCTGGTGGGGAAACTAGCTAAATTGGCAACACTGGCATCTGCATAGATATGAGCGGCAGTCACGACTGTCACTGGTGACTGAGACAGAAGTGACCGATTGTTGTTGACTATCGCTATCGAAGAGCTAAAGAAGAAGAACTAAAAATAGTGCCGCCGTTCTGGATTTAAGAAGTAAACAATTTGAATAGCAGCACGGAAATGGCCGCTGTGGATGAAACTACAGTCAAACTGGACACCGCCGACGGTTCAGAATTGGAGCAAGCTAAAGAAGATATTGAAAATGCCAAAGATATGAATGTGGACTTGGAAGCATCCACTGGAGATTTGCTGGAGCCAAAACTCGAATTGCAATGTGAGAGTGACAGTGGTTCTGCCATAACAGTTTTCAATCCGAATGTAACCAGAACGCCTCCGGACAGCAGAGCCCAGAAAAATGTCGACATCGAGCAAGCGACGCCTGTGCCCGCAGTCGAAACTCAATCCGGAATTGAAGATATCGAAATGCGCGACCAGACCCAGGCAAAGGAAAAAGAACCGCCAACAGTAACCCAAACAGAGCTTAAGAAGGTCACCACCAACGAGACCAACTCTGGGGGTAAGTTGCATTGGAAATGGAACCTGCGTGTGCTCATCTCCAATTTGTATATGAAGACCGAGCTGCGTTTGCCGGGTGCTTGTGTGCCCAAGTGCCTGCACAATACCAGCCAATGTGTAAGTAAACACCGTTGTGCGATGCTGCCGGATGCACCGAATTTTATAGTGGTGCAGGCCTTACGAACCACTTTGCATGGCCAACACTATGACACCTTCTTGGACATACTGGAGACCATGGTGCTGCAGTGTGTGTTTCCGGGTGAGGGTGTATTTGATAGACTCATTGATATGACCATGGTAAGCGTTTTGTTATAAAAGAGAATTTGATTTTAATACAAGGCTTCCCTCTCTAGATTCTAATAGCAAAGGATATGAGTGTCAAGGAGCTGGGCGATACCTACAACAAGCTGATACGCACTTTCTTTCTGCTGGTAGATGCCTTTCCACCCTGCTGGACAGCTTTGCGTCCCTACTACATTAACTTTTTGGGTGTACAGAGTGCTACTGTACGCACAGAGAGTTCACCTCAGAAATTACAATTCTATTTGGATTTGCTGGAAGAGAACTTGCCTCAGTGCAGCGATCAAGAGATACGTGAGCATACCAAATTCTATGAGAAGCATGTTTACAACTTCTCGGAGGAGGAAGATGCAAATATGTCCCAAGAGACGGTGTTTCTGCGTCATGTTCAGGAATACGATTGGTTGAGTGGCAAACTGTGTTTGGATGATTTCAAGCGTATGTCCGCTTCTGTGCGTCTGGCCCGTCTTTGCGATGTATTGAACATGTTATGTTGGGTACTGGAAATGGAATTTTTATCCTGGTTGGATCACAATCGATTGCGACAATCCGAGGCGGAAATCTTTCAAGACGAGACAAAGCCATTTGCTGCCATGGTCTTTGGCATGACACCAACTTTACGTATGACCGATTTGGTGCGTCAGGTGATGAGGCTATATGGCCAGGGTGCTGCTAAAAATATGTTCCATGAGCGTATGCGCATTCTACAGGTAAATATTTTTAAATTCATTCGAGTAACAATACTAAAGAACATTTAAAAAGGCTTGGCCTTAAGCTGTCTGCCTATTACATAAATTAAGATGATTTACAGTACGGTATATATATAAATTATAAAATATATTACATAAAGATACATATAGGGGTATAGCTATAAGTTCGCTAATTTGAGTTTTCGTAGGGCTACTCCATCCACCTACCCCGCTCGTCGCGAGATAGTGGATCTTCCACCCAGAAGAAAACCCGCCAGCGCCCTTTTATCTAAAAGTCCCCGCTTATTATGCTAGTTCTGTAACGCGTTGCCTCTTTGACGTATGTAGCTAATCTGTTCCAGTCCTGGCCATTGAATACAAGTTGGATCTCTTCGTTTGTTAGAGCTGGTTTGTTCCATGCAAGCAGTCGGTGCTCCCGGAAAATAGGACATTTTGCGCAAAAGTGGATGACATCTTCCCGTTCTCCAAGGCTACGGAGACTGTATATCTCAAGTTGTGTTATGCCCTGTGTGAGGGAATAGTTCGGGCTTATCATCTCCGTTCTGAATACATTGCGACTTGGTTTCCACCAGAAAGTTTGCCGCAATAAAGGGTAGTCGGTGCCGTGGTAGTGATAGGACTTTGCTCACGTATCGAAAGTGCCGCATTAGTGTGTACTCATAAAGCTCCGATGGACCTGTCTCCAAATGTATTGCGTATGTGGGAGTGTTCTGAGGAAGATAGAATGCTCTTTTTTCAAAATACCTCAGAAGTTTTTCAACTTCTTCAAATTTGGTGTAACCCCAGATTTCCGGTGACATGAAAACGCCCACGCTAACCCTATGAAAAATTTCGATCAATACTTTGAAATATAATTCCAAATTTTTCTGGGCCTTTTGACCGGACATAAAGCCCATGGGTGTAATGTCCGTATTCAAATTTAAGTGACATTAAATACACAGCGTGAATATAAAATTTAACAAATTTATGCTTTTCACAGAGTGTTTACAATTTTGCTCCTTTAAAATGGACATAGAAATTCTGTCCCATTTTAGGCACTTAAGCCACGGTCACACCGGCAGGGCAAAAAAGGAACAAATAGTAGGTTGGCAGTGCGTCTGCATTCTGCTGTTTATTAGTGGTATTCATTAAAGCAAATAAGGCTTTAACATTGATTTGATTGAGGCGCGTGAACAGTTGTTAGTGAGAAAGAACATCTGACTGACAAGGAAACAAAGCAAATAATCTGGGAGGCCTATGAGCAAAAAGTCAATGGCGGGTCTCTTTCCGTAAATACAAATAAAATTCGAAAGAGTTACGAAGAGTAGATCATCACGATTGGTCCGTACAAGTTAAAGTCCCTAGTTTTGTAACTGGGATCGCTTTGATGGTAAGATCGAAATTGCTGAAGAATCCGAAGCACAACTATGTCTGGACCATTGCGTTTCAACTTGCGCTGGTAGCGCAGTCACATCTCAGTCCAGCCATGCCGAAAAGGCTGGATACTGCACTTTCCGTTGCAGTGATTGGACACCGTTTCGTAGCTAACCTCCTTGGGTTTTGAGATTTTCTTGTGGGTCTCGCGCGCAGCCCGGGAAAAGTCTTCCTCTGTGACTTTAGGCCGCTGATATGCAAGAGACAGCTAGTTCGTTTTCAAATTAAAGCGCCATATTTCTGGCTATAATTTCAGAGTTTTTATAAAACTGGGCCAAAAGTCCGACGAGATGTGGGCCTTATGTCCGAATATATGTGGACAAGGCATAACAATAAATTTAATTTCGTGCATACTACGATTAATTTTGATATGGGCCTTTGGCGTGGGCGTTTTGTCATGTCACCCAACTTCGCCAGCAATTTTGTTTGCCGTGCTGAACTTCTGATTTTGTACGGCGCTTGAGCGTTTTGCATAGTGTTCAGAAACGATATTCCTCTATAATTCTGCGCATCTGTGGGTTCTCCTTTTTTCCAGATTGGGTATATCACATTCTTCTGAAAGCTTTTTTGGTACTTCTCCCGTATTGTAAATGTGGTTGCAGGTCTGCAGTAGGGTTTCGAGGAAGTTGTCTGAGGCATTCATGATGAATTCCACGGAATTTTTGCTTTTTTTTTTTGCATAGCGCAGCTCTTAATTCACCGTAGGAGATAGTCGCATCTAGTTCATTAACGTGAAGAACCTGAGGAGTATACGATGACAATGGCTCTATACAGGCCGAGAATAAAAGGCTTTGAAAATATTCGGATAGCTGGTTGCAATCAACTTGTATGCGCGATCTTGTAGAGCTACCATTAATGAGTCTGACTGTTGACCAGAAAGTTTTGCTGTCCTTTATTAGATATGGCGATTTCTAATTCCTTGTAATATTGGCGTTGCTTTGTTAGGCAGAGTTGCTTGTAACTACTGTTTTTCTCCTGGTATTTGGCTTTATCCTCGCTTGAATTTGAAAGCCTAGCATTCCTCAGCATTTGCATTGATGCTTTTCTGGCTACCTCGCATTCCTTGTCGTACCACTTCTCCTTATAGTGTTGGCATGTAGGCTGTTGCATAAATTGCGCGGATTCTGTTATCAGCTCAATCAGTTTCGAGGCTTGCGTTGGCATTTGATCAGTTGGCAATCTTTGAATTTTTTGGTCTAGCGTTCTCAAGTACTCTTCTCTGTACTTATCATACCATTTTAGTTTTGGTAGCAATTTTGGGGAAGGATCTAATGGTTCTCCTTCCAAAATTATATCTATTTCTAACGGCATGTGATCCGAACTAATGTGTGTGTGTTTAATTTTTTCTAGCGTTTCATCTCGCTCATTATGGAGCTCAGCAACACCGCGGAACTGGAGTATGTGGAAAATGCTGTCATTTACCCACAGCTGGGTCCACAAACCCGTCGCCTTATCGCCGATTTTTTCAAAATATTCAAAACACAAAATCCCAAGCACATTAGTACCTACCTCCAGATCATTCCACAGCTGGATCAGCCTTATGTACGCTTTGAGTTTACCAATCATTTTCTGCAATTGTTTTACTTCTCCAAAAAGCTACCCTTTGGCCCGGAGAAAGTATGCGAAGAGTTCAAGGCCAAGCAATTTCTGAAGTACAAGCCCAAGGCTGAAATTGAAGATGATGACGATGAGCAATTGTCGCGTGAGGATTATCTGCAGTTATTACTTAATGCCCTGAAGGACTATTGTCAATGGCTGAACTTGGAGTCATATTGGAAATATTTGAAAACCAAGGAGCCCGTACAGCCTTTACAAACCAGAACCTCAAGTCCATTGGCCACCCCGGTGGGCATAGTAACGGGTGACATGGGCAAAATATTTATGCTCGATGAAATGCAAAAGGAGGTGCATACCTGGAAGCGACGCATGAATACCAAGGTGATTGTGGGACGACCCAAAGTAAACCTGCCGGTGGCCAAAATACACTTGGCCAATATGTGTGAACGCTATGGCGAGGATGTGCGTCAGGTGCGCTATCTGAGACTTCTGTTGCAGCGTGAAGTTCTGCCATTGGTGCAAGTGGCCGATTGGTTGGACTATCTGAATGAGTTTCTGGGCGAAGATGGGCCCACAAACGCAACGCCAAAACCAAAATCACCCACGCCCACCCCAGCCTCCACACCAGCACCAGCTGCAGCAGAGGAGGCTTGAATTTACATTTTAGTGTTAATTTATTTTAAACTTAAGCTCAGCTGTGAAGTCCAATCTAAGAAAATAAGAAATCATTCAGTTCATTTGCCATTTTTCGTATCTTTTTTTTCTTTTTGTTTTCCTTTGGTTTTCTTTTGCAAATATATATTTAGGCCTGTAACTAAATACACAATTACGTTCACATTTACATATATAAATACAGCTACTACTCATGTACATATACATTCATAAATATATATATATATATAAGACTATCAATAGTTAATTCTTCTTTTTATTCATGTGTATAAATTATACAATATTATCGCGTTTTTGTTTTTTAAGCATGGCGCTTCACTGTTTTGCCTACTAAGTTTTTTCACTTTTGTCTTGTCTTTTTGTTCATTTTATGTCTAAATTCTTTGCAGTTTAACCCACGTTACTAGATTTAAATTAGGCTTCTTAAATGCTAATCTCACTACGACTTCTTAGCTTTTAAAATATATATTGAAATATATTTGTAGGCAAGGTGGAAAGGTGAAGATGGGCAAATAATGTAGGTAGGCCGGGGTGAATGGATCTTTGAATTGTGAGTTGAATCAATAAGAAGCAGTCCTGGGTAAGTTTTTAGGGGAGTTTCTCTTAAAAACATTTTGTTATAAACAATTTGGATTAATGTAAGGAATATGTAGGGTTTTGTTTAAGGCTGTCTTCACACTGTTTGATACATGAGACATGATAGTCCAAGTCCTGCTTTTTTTGTCAGCTCGTCCCTGGCTTGTACTTCAGAAAATTTGAATAGCTTGTCAAAGTCATAAGAAACAAAACTAACTTGTATTAAAGATTGTGAAGGCAGACTAAAGCTAAGTTCACACAGGCAAAAAATTTGACAATTTTTTAGAAAATTTTAGCTAAATTGACCAAATTGGTGAACTTCTTGGCCATATTTGATCAAATTATAAGTGAATGGAACCATAGTTTATGTTTTAAGTCCTGCAAAATGTGCAAATATCGCTATTAAGACAAAATTTCTTAAAAATTTGTCAAATTATTTGCCTGCGTGAACTTAGCTTAACCCTTGTTTTTTCTGATCTAAAATTTGTTGCTATAGAAAAAGTGAGAAACATAAATGTGGTTACTAGATCAGGCGTCCTCTTTTTGACAAATTAAGTCCACTTGGCACTGCTTAATCGTTTTTCACTGCTTAAGCAATTCCGATATTCCTCAAAATTGAACACTACTTGAAAACGTTTACACAAAGACCGTCTTGGAATTCGAAACAGATCCGATTCAATTCTGTGCTTATCAAAGTCTTTTAAAACCGATATCATTTCAAATCAGAGGACGAGCTGACAAAAATTCAACAAAATCCCACTCAAATTTCTATTTTAGAACAAAATTTGTAGGATTTTAGTTTGGATCATGGTTTACCTGTCCCATAAACAACAGTATTTTTTTTTTTGAATAGTTAAAGTTTCGCAACATATCGCGTCAAGAGCTTGCACTTGTTTATACTATCGATTCCAAAAAAAAAAATTGAAAGAAAAATTTACACAAGTTCTCCTTCTAAGAAAGAAAGTCAAGAGCGAAAACTCCTGAAATTTAGCAGAAGGTTTGGTAGGTTCCCATATAAAGCAAAGCAAAGAAAACTTACATTCAAAAGAAACGATCGAAAATTAAACAATCAGAATTGAAGGAAGCTTACTTTACCTTTTTACTAATCGTTATTGGCAAGGCTTAATCTTCGTTTAATCCCTGCCGCAAAACAGTCGAAAACCGTTCCTTGACGAACCAGTTTGGTTCGTGTTTTTTGGTTACCATGAACCGAACATTCTAAGTTTGAAATTTCCCGAACCAAAGCCTCTATATATAAAAAGAGGTTTGGTTCAACACATTCACTTTTAACTTGCTCAATGAAGGGGAAAAAATTCAAGATGCATCTCTGAAATCCTATCCAAAGTCGACATATTGGGTTATCAAGATGGAAATAAAACACAAGTCAAGTTGAAAAACCACAAAACAAACATCGCTTGTGAGGCTATCATCCATTTCTAGAGGTTTTCGTTATAGACGTTAGCATATGATTGAGAATTTGACAATAATGAATGCTAAGGCTCCATTACCCGAGTACAGATTGACGTTTTAAACTGGAGCGTTTGACCTCCTGAACAAAAATACAGCCTCATAAATAGTACGCGGTTGATTTTGGACTTTGCAAATAAATTAATAAATCTGTCAACTTAGTCCGAATGCAATCGTTTATACGAAAATCTCTAGAGATTTCTAGAACACCCTGTTGAGTAGATATGATTGATAACACTACTTGAATGCGGTCTATTGGTACAGTTGACGTTTTAAACTGACGTGTCCTCCTGGACAAATATAAAGTATTTTGCAACACAAAAAGTATGAACAAGAGTCGAGACCAACAAAAAATTCTAAAACGAACCCTTTTACTTTACAAGAGGTTCAATCAGGTTTGCCTTGCCTTTCCTTGCTTAAAATGAGTTTTTCTAAATCATTGAAAGACCTAAACGTAATTTAAAATTAATGAAAAAATTCGAAACTTATCGATCATAATCGATCGATAGCAATCCTGATTGCTTTCAAAACGCATTTAAACACACACAAGACACACCAAATTTGCAACGCTTTATGATTGTCAGTTAAACGAGAAAGCAAAGCTAACTTCGTCAGTGCCGAACTTTTAACACACTTGCAAAAGCTTGCTTCAACGACTAGCGATATCGACCAAACTTTGCAGACCAGCTCAAAAACACATAATCGTGGGTGCCACAGAAACCTCTTCCAACCAAATTCCAACCGAATTCCAATTCTTAGGTGACACAGAAATTTCTATTGGTTGGTTTAAAACCTTCCGTGTTTGGTTAGGAGAAATTGCTTCGTCAAAGTAGCAAAGCATAAATTTACTTTTCTTTTTTAGCTGTTCTTTTTTCTTTTTGCGAAATACAAAAGCGACAGCGGCTGTAGCCAAACGATATTTCACCAAAATTGCAAAAAAGACTGCAGTCGTGCTTCAAGAATTTTGATATTGATTTTGCTTTTGATTCCGTTCCGTTCTTATGTTAAGCAAAGCTCACGATCGTTTTTTAAAAGTCGACAGCAGCAAAAGCACCATAGAAGTCTCTTGCATCTATTTGCTGCTTTTAAATATTTGGTAATTTTGAGACACAACAAAAAGCATTTCACCGTTACTCGTCTCGTCTCGGTTGGAAGCGAAACAACAACAACGCGCTAAAAAAAACCTATGTTGTTGTTGCGTTTCAGCGTTAAATTTGGTTGCTGCTTAATTCCATAGAAATAAGTCTAGGCGGCCAGCGATTTGTTGTGCTGAGTTGAGAGAAATACGTAAAAAGTATGTAGAGAGACTTCTGTCGCGCTTGCTGCTGTCAAAATTCCAAAAGCGAACACCAAATATTTGATTCGACTTATGAACGGATACCGAATCAACAGCAAAATCAAAATTTGAAAATTTATGAAGCGACGACTGCAGTCGCTTCTTGCTTTTTTTGAAATATCTTTTTGGGCTTTTGGTATACTGCTGTCAGCTTTTGTATTTCGCAAAAGCAGAAGCAGAACTACATAAAGACGGATCGAAATGAAACTTTATGGCATTTTTTAAACACTGGCTGAAAATTTTCAAGTTAAATCCATGTTCGAAACTTAAAGTCGATTTTGGAAATTTTGACTTTGAAACCCCATAGCTCCACTGTTTATTGACCGATCCAAAATATCCTAGTTCACACCAGAATCACATCAGTTCTGAACAGAACCTCGTCTTCGTTTTCACATTCAGATAATCCGTTCTCAAAAAATACCTTGGATAGACCCATAGACGTTTTAAATTTTTGGCCAACTTTGGTCCGGAATACAAAAAGCTTGTAAAGGCAGCCCTGATTGTAGTACCAGCCCTTCCAATGCTAGGCTGATTCAGGTGTGATTTAGTACTGAGACGAACTGGAGAGGTTACCATAAAAACTAATCCCATATGTGCCAGTGTTTTAGAACATAACTTTTTTTCTTGCCATAGACGTTCGTAAGCTTTAAAAACATATTATAAGAAAATTGTTCCTATTTAAGGTTATCAAACAACCCTGGTCTTCACCTTCTCCGCTTACCTATTCTTCTTCTTTGGATTCGATTCGTTAGATTAAAGTACCACTGGATACAAGTTTGGTCCATAAAGGATGGTGTTTTAAAAAGATGCAGAAAGCCCATCTTTTCTGAAAAGTTTTTTTACCATTTTGTCTTTGGACTACCCTTTTGGTTTCAAGATATTGCCGTATTTTTCTATGGAAGTGTGGAATTCCGCTGTCGAGTGTTGGGGAGGGTCTTCCTTTAGCAACAAAGAGATCGATGGCCCTGCTGGAGTACGGGCAGCAACGTGACAGCAGCAGCTGAAAACAAGACAAACAGCGAAACGAACCTTTATCCGGACAAATGCGTGGAGAACCGAATGAGTCGATACAGAGTGAATTAAAGCGATAGATTAACGGAAGCAGATTGAAACTAGCAGAACATGGATCAAGTAACTTGTCTGAAGCAGTATCAAAGTGGTTTTAAAATCTCAAGCGAAAAGTCAACACTGTTAAGCTCCATAATTGCAGAAAGCATAGTCTACAAAATGTTGCGAATTCTTGTCGTTGGACAGAAGCAGAAAGCTACGTGAGAATGGAACCACCAAATGGTATTTTGACAATTGTAAAATGTGATTAAGTTTAACTTCACCAACTAAATGAGCTCAGCTTAGCTGGAAAATTTCGTTCAACAGAAACTTGTTGGTTTCTTAAACTAGCTTACAATTCTGCGGGCAAACTATCCAATAGAAGTGAGTACCTAGCTAAATCATAGAAAAACGAGCATCCAAATAAATGTAGTTAAAAAATATGACAACTTGGAACCGGTTATAAACAAGATTTGGTCTCTAAAAAGTGTAGTTGAGGGTGGACTGTGTAGCTCAATCATTGTGATGGAATCGATTTTCATAAGTCGATTGCGTTCATCCTACCCAACACAGATTTGGTCTCTAAAAAGCGTAGTAGTGGTTCGACTTCGTAGCTCAATTATTCTGATGGAATAGATTTTCATAAGTCAATTGCGTTCGTCTTTACCTCAAATTCGACTTTGAAATGATCTAAAAGAGTTCTGAATAGTATTTGCATCGGCAGCGGCCGAGATAAGCTTTTGAAGGCCCTCGGAACGTTTTCTGTACGTATATGTTTGCTTTCCTATAACAAATTCGTGTATTTGTGTGTATGTGAGGGGAGGTGTGTGCGTGCGGCGAATGATCCATACATAAAAAACAATCAGTTTTGCAAGCCTTATTTAGAATATTTGCTTTGCTTGGATTACATATAAACACTACATATTCCATTTAGGTTTGTTGGTTGTTTGGTTTTTATCATAACACTACACATTTATCAACATTTATTTAGTTTTGCTGTCATTTTGGATTAAGTATCGTCGCGTTCTTTCATTGCCATGGAAATGAATTCGTATACATTTTGTTCTGCTTTAGGAACTTTTAGGCAAAAATTGTCCACATAAAAATGCAAATAAATCAAATAGTCAACCAAAGACACAGATGTTTCGAAAATGTATAATTTTCTCTTTTCTTTTTTTTTTTTTTTTGAAACGGGTTTTACAATTGAAGTTAAACTCCTTTCCTCGCCTCGCTTTTTACATACAAAAATTGGAGTTGGGCTTTGTACAGAAACTATAGCATAATTAATTAATTTAAGCATTAGTTTTGTGTGTGTGTGTGTGTTTTTTTGTTTACTTCATTAACTAACATTTAGACGAAGGCTAACAAGGTTGACCACTCTCTTTTGTTGTTTTCAAAAACAAAAAAAGCCAATTAATTAAAAATTAAAACTATTACGACTAAATCAATTAAAATTACCAAAACGCTGGCGGCTCTGGATTGGTTGGGTAACTCCTGGCCACATTCTTCTTAAGGCTATTAGAATTTTCTGTTTAGATTACGAAATTAAATAACTAACACTAAAAACAAATTGAATTTGTATAAACCCCAGAACCTTCACAAAATGGCGGCATTTACAATCTTTCTCTTTTTTTTTTTTAAATAAAAAATATGCAGTGTTTCTTTTATGTTTAAACATAACGGCAACCTTGACTAAGTCAAGTGTCTATTAACAAATTTTTCACTTAAATGTTTAAATGCTAAATAAAACAATTTCTTTTTTTGAAAAATTAAATGTGAAATTTTAAATTTGAAAGAAAAGTGTTTGCACTTTGTGAAGAATTTTGCATCTCTTAAACGCAATGACTTTTTGCTTAATAAATTGTTTTAGTATTTTAGCAGTATGTGTGTGTGTGTGTGAGTGTGTCTGTCGATTGGTTGCTGTTTCTAGTTACAATTTTACAGTTAGGATTATTTTTCTGAGTAGTTCGGTCTAGTGTTGGGATTGGTTCTTACAAAGGATTTTGAAAAGTAACAGTTTCAAAAATATTGCCAAAAATTAACAAAAAAAGAGCAACTAAACAAAGTTACTCAAGCACTTCTACCCAACACTAGTTAAGGATGTGGTTTAAATCTATTGCCTCGTTAGGGGGGTGGTGGAGCGGGGGTCTTTCTTCTGTTGGTTTCCCATTTTCTTTTTTTTGCTGGCGTCGGTTAGCTAACTTTTGAAGCGTTTTTCCTATACATTCTTAGTCACACATTTAAACCTTAACAACAACAACAAATGTTCGCTACAATTAAACAACTAACAACAACGGTAAGCGTACACACCAAGCATGGCTCACTTCTGGCTCGATGAATGCTGCTGCTGCTCCTCTTCATTCTCAGACTTGAGCATATACTCGAGGAGCAGCTCATCGACTCATCCCTCACGTTGCGTTGCGGCCGACGACGCCGCCGATGATGATGTTGTCGTTGTCGTCGTCGCCGCTGTTACACAATGCGTGGGTGATTCCACTTTGATTACACCCAGCTGTTGCAGCTCTTCGCGTGTATGTTGTATACGTCCCACCACCACGCCGCCCATGGTCACAAAATTGCCATCGGCTGTGACTGCACCCAATTGCATGGCACTGGACAGATCACCCAAAGCGGCCACATTGAAATGATGCGGCGAGCTGTTGCTCCCGATGCCATTGCCATGCAGCAGATGCTGCTGCTGTTGTTGCTGCTGCTGATGCTGTGCAACTGTTGTGGTGGAGGGCAGAGTAGTTATAGTCACTCCTCGCTGATGGTCGATGTGCTGCGACTGATGCTGCTGCTGCTGGTGATGGGGAGTGGGCGGTGGCGGTTGGTGGTGCTGCTGTTGATGATGCTGATGTTGGTGATGCGCCGCCAACGCCATGCGTCCTAGTCACCCCTCCTCCTCCTCCGTTTTGATCTTGACAGGAACATAGACCTTGTCCATGACATGGATCTTTATGTGATTGTTGAGCGTGCTGGATTGCCGGAATTGTTTTTTGCATATCACGCACTCGAACGGCTTTTCACCTGCAAATGAGGCTGGGATTAGTTGAAGTTTTTATAATAAATGTTAATCACTTGGGAAAAGAAATGCTTTAATTGTTCATGTAGATTGTGCAAAGTTCCAAGTTGGTGATCATTTAGAAAGTCTGTTAAAATCTTCAACCGACAAGAAATAGGTAGTCCTGATAAGGGCAGAAACTGACACAGAAGCGCTTACAAATGATCATCAAAAATAGGCTGACAAAGTTTTACATAATAACCATCATATTCTCTAGATCTGGCGACAAATGACATATGAAACTATTTCCAACGTTAAAAAAATCTAAATCCTTTAAAATTCATCATAAGATTCGGTAGGAGGGTTCGAACTCATAGATCAGTCTAAGGTACTTTGCCGACCGTAAAGTTATTTTTTCTTTACTGTTAATTATAAAAGTTCTTTGGGTCAATATTTCATTTAATATGGAGCGGGTCTTAAAAAAAAGAGGCCTCCATGACCATTTTTTTGTTGAAGAGCATGCATGATCTAAGACGCATCGCTAAGATTAATTTGTTTGGAAAGGATGCTTAAAGAAACGTTCCAAACATATTAATCTTAGTTTCATTACTCTTGAAATAGTGGTCCCAATTTTAACGCCCTTTGGTCCAAGTCAGTCTTTATAACCCAATGAATAGTTTTCCTCATCTTCAAGTATCAGAGTATTCCGTCGGATAACTTTGCACTTATTAATCGCCGTCGGACAGTTCGAGTTGCCAATTTCGATAGCCATCGCTTTTGATGATTGAAAAGGGCCAGAATTAGCCAATAAACACAATACAATTATCGTTAGCTAGTGATGTTTTCTTGAATCTACTGCGATTTTCAATGCGTTTTCTTCTTTTAATTTTAGAACATTTGTAACGTAGTTCTGAAACTGTCCATTTGATGTGGCAGTGCATTTGTAACTTTTTCCTTGTTCTCGAAGCTAATGCACTAGTCTTCTCTTTTCAGCACTGCAGTGATCTAGCCGACTCATCTAATATTAATTCAAAGATCAGTTAAGCCTTTATTACAGTAAACCTATTCAATATCTTACGTTTTGCATACAAAATCAGTACAAAATTTAGGTTTTATTAATTTTATGCAACACTCATCTATTTTACTAACCAGTCAAAATTTTGTCCGTATAAAATATAGAAGAAAAAATTGCACACCTATTGTTCTGTCCATGAGTGCATATAATTATAATATATAAATCAGGGCTGCAAACCTCCTAAAAATCGGGGTGGGTTCACTCCGGGTTCGAACCCATGAACATTTTTTTGTCGGTGGGTCATGGAGCGG